>CM056170.1:35870209-35897685 GCA_029691765.1 Entomobrya proxima | reverse complement strand
TTTCATACATACTTTATTGCTTTGCCAACCGACCAAGTCGAGTTAAAACTGCTTCCTCCAAACAAACTGTACAACAGCTAAATCTACTTATTAAACTAAACATTTACAAAATGCAGAAGCGTCAAGAAGAGATGTGCAAGAGCATATGAATGTGAAAATCCGATGAAAAAATTAATTGCGAAGCGACATAGCTTAGCTGATAGAGTAGTGGACAGAATATGACTATAGATTATCTTTAAGTAAAAAAAATATTAAAACAATGATAGCCTAATCTCTTCATGTACTTTACTACGGCCTTGACTCAATAATAATTATTTAACTTACTGAATGTAGTAGTAATAATTAGTGTGACATTACAAACGTCGGAGTTTTTAACACTTATCGAAAAAGTTGTATCAAATGTAGGATTCTATCCATCCGATAATAAAAATATTTCATTACGTTAGAAGCAGAAGAAAGTTTAGTATTGAAATTCATATATGCCATGCATATCAAAGAGTCAAATGTCATCAGAAGTAAAAATGCTGGTCTGACTTGGTTTTCCTGCAAACGGTACATACTAAAAGTTATACATACTTTAGAAATCAATACTAAAAGTAAAAGTGTAAACCATTATAAAAATTTATCTGTTATATTTGTATGTAGACTTCATATACCTTGCTTCCATATTATATGTAGACATGCAGATTATATGAAAGCATGATCATGAGCTAACAATAGCAACTAAAATTTTCACGGGTAGTAAAAGGAAATATTTTCCACATTGCAACACAGTATTAGTATTTTCTAGTGTTCGCTAAAAACATAAAAAATTCAATTAAAGACACTTTGTTTGACATAGATATCCAGTACCAAAAAATAGATGATATCCACCTGCATATAATTGCATATAACGTAATACTACAATTTCAGTCTTCCAAAAAGTTTTGTTGGGGTTTTACCGTTCTTATTACTTACTTATGTTTGCTCAGCACATTTTGCGTCTTTTCTGCATATTTTACTTTAATAAAATTGGGTTATATGGAGTTATTCGCACGTGAGTATATCGAAACAAGAAAAGCCTAAAACTCGGTCAACGTGATCAAAACAAAGACACTCGAATAGCTTACTCATGATCTTCATTGCAATTTATTTTCTTTGGTATTCCCATTTAGATAATTCATGAAACAAGATATTATTGATTTTATACTTATTTGATCAGTAAAACGTTTTTGGCATATTGACAACAGCGCATAGTTGGGACTGCTGTACATGTATAAAACCGCTGGAGACGCTGTTGCCTCCACATTAGTTGCGTTTTCCTCACACTAAAGATTACCATATTAAATTTTAAAGGTGCAATTATCCAGAAGCTCAGTTAGACCTAAGAGTACTTGATCGAAATGAATTTAATAATTCTCTTCATGTTCCTTACAACGTCAGCCTTTCTAATTTCAGAAGGGTTAGCTGGTTTTCCTAATATCAACTCGACTTCTTTTTCTCCTCTAAGTGAGGATTCGACAATAACGATTCCAATTCAGCCAACAAATAAAATTGGCAGAAGCATATTTGAGTGGGAAACGTTATTTCCCTTAAAATTGCTAAAATTAGCAAAAGTGTCCTTATTGATAAAGTCACTGTTGTTATTACCAAAACCATTCATAACAGTTAGTGTTCAGGTAGAAATTGTACTTTAAAATTATTCTCAATAAGTACTTATTTGTAGATCTTGCTTCAATTAATTATATTTTATAACGATGCGGTAGAAAGATGTGAACGTAAACCGTGAATTTGTTTAAAAGACAGAATCTTTTAAATTTATTTAAGGTTCCTCCCACAACGACGGAACCACCATCCCCCACAACGGAACCGCCAACGTCCACAACGGAAATAACTCCTGTCAGCAATTCAACACCAATAGATTGTCCGACTGATAACGACTTGTTTATCATGGTTGACGACTCCGGGAGTGTGGGTAATCATAATTTTAACATTGCCTTAAACTTCACGGCTACTTTGGCCGTGAAGTTTAGAGAAAACAATGGCACCCGAATCGGTGTCGGCTTTTTTTCCGTCGATGCTATAAAATGGGTTAGTCTCAAAGAAAGTGAAAGTCTGGATAACAAGCTAATCGAAACAAAGATTTTATCCGCTCCGTACCGTCGCGGTTACACCGAATCCATATCTGAGGCTATAAATTTTGCGACGGATCAGTTCCTAGCCGAGCTCAGGGTTGGGGTAAGGAAACACCTGCTCTTGATTACAGATGGACAATCTCCGGACGTGGAAATGACAATTACTGCGGCACGACGCTTCTTGTCACTCGGCAATGCGACATCTTTCAGCGTTGGGATTGGAGACTACGTGAACACTAACCAACTATTGCAAATAACTGGGGCTGTTCCATCTCATGTATTCCAAGTAAATGACTTCCCGGAGATAATTGAACTTCTTCGTCCTGTCAGTTCAAAGGTTTGTGGGGATAATACCACTATGGTCATGTCCTGATTTTAAAAATTATCTTGAATTATTTTTTAAAATGTATTGATACAACTCTTATCATAGTATAAATATGATTCTATTATTATTTGCATAAACTTTCACTTTCGAGAGTTTAATATTCTAATATTAACTATTAAGTTTGAAATCATATGAATATGGGATTATTTTAACATGGTTTGTGGTATGAAACGAAATGGTTATTTTATTGAAAAAGGTTGCAGTTATATAAATAATTATTGATTTCAATGACGTGCAGTGGTTCATATTAAATTAAATACTTAACTTGCATTATTTAACTTTTTTAAACACAAGTTCTTTATCCACGCATGTAGTGTTATCAATTTGACAATTGAACCAACTATGATTTGTTTCGTTATTGCATGTTGCTTTCAAAACTATTACAAGAAGTAAGAACAATATAGTGCTACGTTATATGTATTTGCATTTGTATGTAGCATACATGTATCAGATGTGGTTCAATTCCTTATAAATTCGATGATAGATAACTGGCAATAAAATTTTGAAATTTGTTCTTCATCCAAATAAAACGAAAGTTTAATCATATTAATTCAATGGTTATTAATATTGGTAGTGAATATTAAAAGCACGTCTTACAAATAAAGTTAGAAGTAGAGGTAACAATATATAAAAATAAGACAGGATGTTTTGCTTATCGACAATCGGTAAGACAGGATTCGAATACCTAAATAGTTTGCAGCGATGGTAATACAAATTTCTTAGTTTAATGATGTGCGCTTGTTTCCGAGAAATAGATGATTTTAAAACATATTCATTTAAATTTCTTTAAAAAATTCTTCATGCGTTGAAGAGGTATTAAATTATGTGAGTCATTTTTGTGTCTTTGCATTCCGAACAAACAAAATGAGAATGAAGCTCTATCAAGAGCTTTTAATTTTAGGTGCACCCAAGAATGAAGTAACTTGAGCTATTTGCATATAGTGTAAGAATTTTCTCTTCAGTGGGAAAGAATACGCGCAAGTTATATAGCTGGTCTGCTACTCCTAAAGTACTTCTCTTCTTACCGTCTTTTCCATCAAGTTGTGTAACAGCCGCATACGTTTTAGCGCCCGCGTATTCTCTACCCGTTGGAATAAACTTTTGCTCATCTTCGGTTGTTTTCAGTAGGACGTAACCAGCTCCTTCCATTGCCACGGTGTTGGGGCCATCTGGAATACCAAAAAGTTGAATATGCTCTCCTACCCACTGTGGGTCATCTAATATTCCAAGTAAACACGCTTTCTTTTGCGGGTTGTACTGGCCGGTTGCAATTTCCCCTTCTGCATAACCACGGCATAAATACACAGGTTCAGTGTCGCCATCCTGGCCAGAGGCAAAATTGACCAAGGTTGACTCCTCCTCTTTAGTCAAGGTGTCCACACGGTACCAACGATGACGTTGGCATCCTGAATTCAAGTTCAAAATGATTGCTTCAAAAACGTTTCTTCTGACTGGCTATTTTAGATAATAATTTAAAGATTTTCACCCTTGCAGTTATAATGGTAGTTAAGCCTATCTGCATCAATGGTGCTCAAGCCACCTCCATAACCGCAATATTCTGCTTTGGGCAATTTAGGTATTCCAGTGTAACATTTGTTACCAACACAGTCGTAATGCATTTGTGACACATAATCATAAATATGACTATTGGTCACGTCATAGTCCTGAACGCTTTGTCTGCTGCCGTTGGGGCAAACGGAAATGTCCAGGAATTGTTCCCGATCTGGTCGGACATGCTCGTGGCGTAGGCAGAGCACATGGCCCATTTCATGAGTAAATGTTGGTACATCCGAGCATTTCATGTTAATCTTCATGAACGAGGGTTTTTCCGGGTTGTAGCAAACTGGTGCCCCACCACAAACACTAAAGCTTGGGTCATCACTCATCTCAATTTGCAGAAAGATCTTGTCATTTTCAGTTTTGGGAACAAAACGTATACATGTGTAACGATCGTATTCATGGATGGCTCTGGTAAGAGCGTGGAGATCCTGCGTCCTGAAGTTAGATGATGTCACATAAGGCACGATTCCTCCCGGCCAGAAATTTGACTTTGATCCAGGCAAAGCTGCAATATGATTTAAGTTATGAATCAAAACTTATGATATCAATTTACAGATGTTTGAATTTAAAATGTAGCTTAACATATAGGAATTTAATGGAACAATATTAACTTTTTAAAAAATTGTAATGAAATAAGGTAAATTTATTCATACCTAGCCGTTCTTCTATAATTTCCTCGCAATAGTTTGTTATATTGGCATACAGCTTGAAACCATATGCGCAACAAATGCAAATGTTATGAGGATAATTAAAAGATTCAGATTTGAAAAAAAGGTTGCCATTTTATAAAAGCAATTGTTTATATTAGAAAAAATATTGAAATTATTACAAATAAATTTAGAATATAACGTATTATGCAATGCATTAGTAGGGAAAAATCTCAAATTGAATTAAAGCTTATTCCACCTACCACAGTCTTATTGTATTGTATTGTATTCTGAAGGAGACTCTGCTCGTTAAGTTTTCACAATGTATCTATGCTTCAATAAACAATTTCCTGCAATTCTGCGCGTGTTATATTGCGGTAGATAGCAAAATTATATTGGCATTTTATGTCATAGATTAAAGCCCGCATTAGAAGAATAGCATTCCTAAAATAGCGATGATGATGACGATTAAAGAAAAGACAATGGACTTCTTTAGTATTCTACTAAAAGCGTATGTCTAGTCGTGGTGTCATTAAATGTACTATTTAGCATCAACAGGATCCGATCCAATCGAATCATCCAATTAAGTACGCTTATCACTAGCTAAGTTTTCCTGTTTTCTAATTACTCGATTCAATGCCTTACAATCTATACATAGACTAAAATAACAAGAATGTTGAAAAGTAATCATTGCTTTACAATTTTTTCTTTTAAAAGATTATTATTGCATTTTTTATTTTTAAGGGGAAACGATGATTTTTCAAAATACATATATGAGAGGCTGAATGAAATGAGACGGCTTAATCTTATATTGGATATTCATCGATTTTTAATCGTTGCCCTTGACTACTACTTATCTTTGATCGATTATAATGATGATTTGAGATCATTTATTTTCCATTACCTAAATTATGATGAGTCGTTATTAATCATAAACGTGCACAATATCGATAACAAATTGACGCTATTCGTGTAAAGTTGACAAATGCTGCTAAAGAGTGAAAGCTTATACCGCGAACAAAAAAAGGAAACTGTAGCCTTAGCGGATTCTCATGGTTTACATAAATTCTGACAGAACGTTGTCTGCCACCGAATCAATCAGTCGTGAAGGTGAACGATGTCGGGAACCATAAAAATGCATGATAGAAAACGTCATAGAACTTAGCAGTGAATCATGCAAGTCGTGCAAAATATGTAAAAAAAACAATCAATGCCTTGACAGCAATCGACCATTCAGAGCTGCATAATAGTGCATGTAATGCAATGAAATCTTACGATTAGTAATCTCTAAGCAACTTAATTTTCCCCGTGATACTTACATACCAGAAAACCTTCGCTACACAATAATATATTTTAAAAATAACATCAGTCTAGTTCCAGGGGTGAAATTTCACCCCCTAGTACTAGACTGAACATCACCAATGAAATTTGTGTTTTATTTATTTGTTTATTTCAGCAATTATTGAATAATCATACACTTTTATTGACAACAAACTAGTAATGAAAATGTGACACAGTTAACAAAAACTAGACTAGAACTATAAATAAAAAATTTCGTCCATTGGCTTGGACACGGGTAATGTTCCCATTGCACAGAGAGCGTTCCCACGTTGTATGGCCAGAGATATACGTTGAATTAGGTAGAAAGAAGATCGGGGATCACCGCTAACAATGTTCAATTGACGGCCTATTGACTTTAGAAAGTTTACTGCTTCTTCTGACCAAGGTCCAAGAGTTTCCACTGCAAAAGCGACAAAATGATAATTTTCCTTTACTTGGGAATATTTGTTGTGTTTCTTTTTAACTGCTGCTGCTGATGCTTGTCCGGGAGTGTTGGTAGTACTGGAGGTATAAGATTTTGCAAGGGAATCCACACAAGTAGCGTCCCAAACAAGAGCACGTCCTTTTGCCCATGGAATCATTGTCATTCCATCAGGTCTTTTACCGTCGTCTCTCAAAATTCCATTTGGTTCAAGTCGCGAGTTTACATGGATGGATGATAAGGTTTGCTGGATAATCTTGTTAATCTCAGCATGGCGTGATATCTTTCCCGGGACCTTCTTGCAACTCAAACCATGTCGGCCTAAGGTGTCCACTGTTTCACCACAAATGCAAAAATGGGGGCGGCAAATTTCCGTACCCAAGCGTAAAGCGACACAAATGCGTAACGTGTTGTTGTCCAGGAACGTACCAATATTTGGGCTTGGGGTAGCAGTCAACCAAGCACCCGAATACTTGTTTTGTAAGAGCTGCAACCTATATTCATCTGACTTTGATTCAAAATTGAAGGATTTGAGGATGCGATTGACATTTATTGTGTCCCAGCTTTTCTGACAACTTGGGAGCAGCGGGGTTTCTTCATTGTTTATCTGGTTCCATTTTTCTAAAGCTTCAGACATAAGGGGAAAATTGACCTCGAGTTCCTTTGAATGGGTAATTGTAGAAACGAGGCCGCTTACTCCATATGACGAAGCCAAGAAAGCGGGCAGACAAACATCTTGAATTTTCCGTATTCCCAATCCACCAGATGAAACTGGGAGACTGCATTGATTCCATTGTGCTTGACTTAATTGGACATTCAAAATTTCCTCCAATGTTGCTTTTATCGTGTTATCAATGTAAAGCATGTATTCAGAAAGTTTCCAGACAGGACAAGTGCGTAAAAAATAATTTAGCTTTTGAATAAACAAACAATTTTGAAGCAAATACAGAGCGTAGTGAGATTGCATGCCCTTCACCCTATCCAGAAGTCGCATGAGGCTTTCAAACTTCTTTTCCATGAATTTTTCTAAACCTTCATCCAGAAGTGGACAACCGAGTAGCTCTAAATCTTCAGCGCTTGTAACGCGTATTCCCGGTGCGATTTCACGAAAAGCTGAAATTGTCTCTTCATTTGGCTGTTTGTTTAAAAAGTAAAGCTCACACTTGCTCGGATTAACTTCCAAACCCAACGCTTTAGATTGACTGATAATTCTTTTGAAATCATTTAAGACAGTGTCACTGAAATCACATAAAGTACCATCATCCAAATACCATGTATTGAGATCCGAATCTAGGGATTGCACAATTGGGTGAATTGTTAAACTGAAGGCAAGACAGCCGCCGGGATCTCCTTGGTGTACTCCGACTTTAGACTCAATTATATGATCTCCGTAAAACAAGTGGCTAGGTGTAGAATAACTTTGGCTAAAGAAGTTGTAGATTTCTGGGGTTTTCTCTTTAACTTCAGTGAGCATTACGTCCCTTTCCGGAGAGTTGAAAGCATTGTTATAATCAATTTTCAGCAAAAGTTTTTGTTCGTTCTCGGGGTTCATGATATAACTCCGGACAGCATGAACGGCTGCTTCACAACCCATCTTAGTTCCAAAACCCAGTTGATTTGGAAGAAGGTAATCTGACATAGACACTTTGTAATGTTGACAGGCAATTTTTGCGGCTAGTCTTCGTAAGGTACAACCAACGGCGATTGGTCTTATACCGCCACCTTTCTTAGCTAGGGGAATAAGGGATGCTCCAAAAAGAAATGGTAAAACCTCCTTGTTGATTTCACCTCTTAACATGAGATTAACTAGCTTTGTAATTGCGATAAGTGCTCTATGACCCGCTTCCCCTGCCGAGTATGAAACCATGTCTTTTAGATGTTGAGGTGTTAACGCATCCATACCACCAGCCGAGCCTGGATCAAAAGATCTGATAGCGTTGTTCACCACGGTCCACTTGACTTGTAAAGCATTTGAGGAATCACTGGGGGGCGCAGGTAAAACAAGATCTCTGGACGGTGATGGGTGCTTATCACGCAACGCGGTCAGGGTAGCATCAGTTTGTGGGGCCAAAGTGTCCGCGGAACTCATAATGCGCAAAGCACCTTTTGTATTTAAATTTGCAAGTTTGTTTTCGGCCTGTTTAATTACTGAATTTGGCTTGCGTTTAGGTTTTCTTCTGGTTGATTTTTGGGATTGACTTTGATCTTCAGAGCTATTTAGGTGACTTGAGTAACAACGATCTTTAACTTGCTGTGTGAGAGATTTGTTTTTATCCGTTGGAACGCTGAGAATTTTGTAGGGAAATCGCAAGAGGTCTTGCCAAGCAGACTCCGTGTTTAAATTAATACATTGGTTGACCACAGTTTCAAATTGACTAGCCACTATGCTCCTAGCACCTTTAGGTATATAGTTCAAAACTTTCACAGTTTGTTTCAGTTTGGCAAGAGTTGTTATAAAATTAGAATCCTGCTCTTCACTTGGCGTTAGAAGATATTGGTCAATGTTTTCATTTTTGTGGGCATGCGTGCAGTGCCTTTTGATTCCCCCAGGAACTTGATATGTTTTGTTAGAATCCTCTGGACAAAAAGGGCATTTGATACGGTCAGTATCTTGAGAAGGCGCCTCACTCGGGTTGATATCTTGGGATGTTTGGGTAGGGGGTTTATTGAGACAATCAGCACAGAACCACGATAGCTTGTTTTTATTAATCCGGTTGGCAGCGGCTTTAGAAAGACCTACGCATTTGATATGGAACCACTCGCTGCAATTGTCACAATCAATCATGAGTGACCCTTCGTCAGGCATACGGCATATGCAATGCAAGGGTTCGTCCACTTCCATTCTGCCTCACCACTAAGAGCTGAGAAGAGACAACAAAGGGGTGTGCCAGTATCTTTTTAACTCTTCAGAAAACAAAAGGTAAGGGGTACTCAAAGAGTACATATACTTAGAGAATTATGAAACTTTAGTTTCAAAAGGACTGCTTACTTGAGTTTAATTTCCATGCATTCATATGCTTCA
Organism: Entomobrya proxima; assembly: GCA_029691765.1. Taxonomy (NCBI): domain Eukaryota; kingdom Metazoa; phylum Arthropoda; class Collembola; order Entomobryomorpha; family Entomobryidae; genus Entomobrya; species Entomobrya proxima. The sequence goes on along the minus strand of CM056170.1, from coordinate 35,888,195 downwards.
AAACGCGATATAAAGATAAGAGTCCGATAATTATTGTGTGCATCCAAAGAGAAGGTAACTTTTTTGTTCTAATAATATTTCTTCAGTTTTTCCTTCTGTTGGAAAATAGGCTCGTAATTTATAAAATCGATCGTCTGTTGTTCCTAAAATTGTTTGTTTTTTACCGTCGTTTCCCTCAAGTTGCGTAACAGCTAAATAATATCTCGAACTTCCACCCAGTCTACCCATAGGAACATAATTGTTTTGAAAGGTTGTATCCTTGGGATCCAGAAGGGCATAACCAGGGCCTCCGCTGGATACCGTGTAAGGGCCCTCCGGTAGGCCAAAAAGCTGGATATGTTCGCTTACCCAAACGGGACTGTTGTACGTGTATATTCCAAGCAGACAAGCTTTTCTGTCAGGATGGTATTTCCCAAGAACTATCACCCCATCAAAATAACCTCTGCATACATGCAGTGGTTCTGTGTCACCGTCTAAGCCAGTGGCGAAATTGACTAGGGTTGATTCCTCCTCTTTGGTCAAGGTATCTACACGGTACCAGCGGTGACGTAAGCACCCTAAATTGAATTTTAAAATGAGCAATTCAAAGCGCAAAGTTTTATGGGTGATTCTTAGATCATAATTTGAAGGTATTCGATTTACCCTTGCAGTTGTAATGGTAGTTAAGCCTATCTGCATCAATGGTGCTCAAGCCACTTCCGCTACCGCAAGTATTGACTCCAGGCAATTTAGGTATTCCAGTGTAACATTTGTTACTAGCACAGTCGTAGTGCATTTGCGACAAATAATCATAAATATGACTATTGGTCACGTCATAGTCCTGAACACCTTGTCTGCTGCCGTTGGGGCAAACGGAAATATCCAGGAATTGTTCCCGATCTGGTCGGACATGCTCGTGGCGTAGGCAGAGCACATGGCCCATTTCATGAGTAAATGTTGGTACATCCGAGCATTTCATGTTAATCTTCATGAACGAGGGTTTTTCCGGGTTGTAGCAAACTGGTGCTCCACCACAAACACTAAAGTTAGGGTCATCACTCATCTCAATTTGCAGAAAGATCTTGTCATTGTCAGTTTTGGGAACAAAACGTATACATGTATAACGATCATATTCCTCAATGGCTCTGGTAAGAGCGAGGTGATCCTGCTCCCGTAAGTTGGATGATGTCACATAAGGCACGATTCCTCCCGGCCAGAAAGTTGACTTTGATCCAGGCAAAGCTGCAATATGATTTAAGTTAATGATATTGCTTGAAACATGCTTGAATTTAAAATGTAGCTGTACATATAGGAATTTAATGGAAACAATATTAACTTTTTAAAAAATTGTAATGAAATAAGGTAAATTTATTCATACCTAACCGTTCTTCTATAATTTCCTCGCAATAGTTTGTTATATTGGCATACAGCTTGAAACCATATATATGCGCAACAAATGCAAATGTTGTGATGATAATTAAAAGATTCATATTCAACAAAATAGTTCCCATTTCATAAAACCAATGTGTTTATATTAGGAAAAATAATGGAATGGTATTACAAATAAATCGTTAATATAGTGTAATAAGTACTAGCAGGGAAAAATTTGGATCTCAAATTGAATGACACCTTATTCATAATCTGCCTGCCTGCCATATACTTCAATAAACAATTTCCTGCAATTCTGCGCGTGTTATATTGTGGTAGATAGCAAAATTATATTGGCATTTTATGCCATAGATTAAAGCCTGCATTAGAAGAATAGCATTCCTAAAATAGCGATGACAATGATAATGCCGATTAGAGAAGACAATGGACTTCTTTAGTAATTCTACTGAAAGCTTATATTAGTCTAGTCGTGGTGTCATTAAATGTACTATTTAGCATCAGCAGGATCCGATGAACTTCTCTTATCACTAGCTATGAATTATGACCTATGTTTTCTAATTACTCGATTCAGTGCTTTACAATCTATAATACATTGATTAAAATACCAAGAATGTTGAAAACTAAATCATTGTTTTACAACAGTTTTTCTCCTAAAAGATTATTGCATTTATTATTATTTTTAAATGTAAATGAATATTATGCAAGAGGTGCTTATTGTTGATTGCTTATCTCTGTCCTTTTTCTTGCGACAGTTTGTAGTCGACAAAACAACTGGTTGATAAGCAGATTCAAAGTAGGATTTGGCGTGACAGCCTTGAGGTCACTTAGATGAACTTTGAACAAGATCTCACAGAAGTCTGTCAGCGGAGCAGGCTTTTTGGGCGGATGAGAATGGACTGGATTGAAGACTTGAAGATGGCACTCTGGCATAGCTTTCAGCAACTCCACTATACGAATTTAGCTTGGCTGTTTGGTGGATTTTGATGTTGCGAATCATTTGATTTTTAAATTGAGATATTATCAATTTCTAAAATCTAAAATCAATCAATGCATTCGGAAATACTGAAAATCAATTTGAAAATGCGGATATTGCTATGTGTAATTCGACAACCCGGTCAAGGTCTTTCATTTAACAAATGTGGTAGGGGCAAAGGCGATATTGTTTAAAGTCTCTGAAATAGTTGAATTGCTTCATGGTAATAAAGATCATCTTCGTCATAGACCTTATACTAGATGTTATCAGTATCACTTCAAGAAGTACATGGTTTAAAATACACCATTTACTATAATATGCTTGCTAACGTCATTGTAACGTTAATTAATAAAAACTCAAGTGCGCATGTGCTCAAGGCGTGTGTGCGTGTCATTATAATACTGGAAAATCAATTCAAATTCAAGTAGTCGGACAAACTGACTATGAGACTTTTTGACAATTTGAAGATTTGGCGGAATTGCGGGTACACGGTCAGTGAATAATGTGTTAAGTGGTGTGCTGAACTGAAGGTCGATATCTGACGTAAAATAAAGTTGACAGAGACACCGGTGATTTCACAACTTCGATAAGCAGCATAATATGACATACATAAATAATAAACTTTTGTAAAGTTAAGGAAAGCAGACGAGAATGGAAATTTATTAAAATACTATTCCTCAAGTTAAGAATGAAATAAGTTTTCACACGGAATTTAGATACATTGGCATGGCCAAAATGCATGTACTATTAAAGTTCTGGAGCACCATTTTTACATTTTGAATACCACTTGCACTGACATTTTACGCATAGCAATGCATTTTAAATGGTGAAACAGTGGTCACCAAAAAGCTATAATAACATTACTAAAAATTAACTTTTTTACAAATTTTAAAATGCTAACATGATTGTAACAAAGCGTTCCACAATCGTAACATGGCAAAAGTTCCAAATTCGAAGCACATAGGAAAATACTGCACAACTTTTCAAGAGTTCATGCTTTCGCCGGTATCTCGTCAAATGGGCTATAATATATTAACCAAATTGACATACAGGTTTTTTGACTCATTCATCAATCAATGATACCCTAATATATAGACAAAATGCAACAAACCAATTTATAAATGAATTGCCTATTCTCTTTCATCTTAACGTGTTTTAATTGTGGCACAGGGATTCCTGTTTTGCCTTCATAGTTGCAAAGAAATTTTTGTTGATTAGCCGTAGTTGGTTATGTCCCCTATTCACTATTAAAATAAGTCTTGCAAAGTTTCTCAAAATGTTCATCATTGATCTAAATAAATACTTATATTACACCACAATTTTAGTGTATTTGAAAATGTAGTGTTTGTATGAAAACAGATTTTCAATATATATCTGATCTGGTCTAGGAGATCGTGCAACGGAAGGTCGGAAGGCTTATACAGAGTTGAACTACGATCTCAGAAAGCATATTGATGTCTCCGAGACATCATGTCTGAAGACCCTGTTAGCATAAAAATATCAAAACACTTAAGTGTTGTTGTACCAAATGAACCTTGGATGTTTGGAATAGTTTGGATGCGTGGCTTTTAGGTACACATTATTTACATTGGCTCATTAAAGCAATAATTTATAGGACATCTAAAAATAGACCATAAAAAGAGAATGAATATACAACAAAAAAGGGTTGACAAGCTTTTCCAGTTTTAAGTGCTCGTGAAAGTAGGTATATAAGCTCACTGACCGCCTCTGAAATTCATTCAAGTATAAGAGTTTATTTGCTTCAACACGAGAAACAAATTAGTAAACGAATCGATTTTCATAATGAATTCCGCAACCTTTTTTGTTTGCTGCCTTTTGGTCAGTATTTCTAGAGCTGAATTCATCGATTGGTGTTCACCGATTGCACATAAAGATCCTCAAACCCAAATCGCGTATGGTAATACCACTGAAAAGGGAGAGATTCGATACCAGGTTCAGGTCCGTTGGTATGGAGATTTTGTTTGCGGGGGAACACTGATTAAAGTTGGCCCTGAAGAGAAACAAGCTATACTTACTGCTGCTAGTTGCATCAATGGTCCGGATCCTTTTTTCTACTCTTTTCAAGCAGGAGACTGGGATCTCGACAACTATTTTGACAACGAGCAGGTGCGCGAAGTAGATCAAGTCTACTTTCCTGACAACTACAACAAGTCTCGTCCATACGAAAATGACATAGCACTTATTACACTTCGAAACGCGTTTGATTTGGACAACATGACCGAACCCATTAGGTTACCTCCTGCAGAGGAAACCCTGAATCCAAACCAAACACTTTTAGCATCTGGATGGGGATCGTGGCATCCGATTTTAGATGAGCTTACCTGCCGATTGCAGAAGGTCGAAATGCCCCAAGTGGAGAGAAGCGAGTGCCAGAGAGTATACCTGGATCAAAGAATAGTAATTACCGATTCCATGTTTTGCATAGGAAAAATGGATGGGGAGGAAGATTCTACCGGGGCAGTCATTGGGCCTAGCGATGTTGATTTTGGAGGACCATTGGTAGACGTGGAAGCTGGATATCTGGTTGGAATCATGTCACATAACTTTCGTAAGAACACTTTTATACTCGCACTTTTTGCGCATGTAAACTTTCAATTCAGCACGTCATGGTTTTAAAATTTAAAATTACATTTTTAAGGTTCTGCACGAGTGGGCTATCCAGCATTGAGCACAAAAGTCTCGCCCTACGTTAACTGGATTGAAGAAAAAATGAACGTGAGAACTGCAGTTCAAAATTGATAACTTTAACAAAAGAGGTGTCAACTGATACTTCTTTTACTTTAACCCTGCTTAATTTAAATAAGTTTATTTGTGTTATGCATATGAACTATGACCACCTAAATAAACTAAAAGCATTTTATGAAAGTGTGACATTATTATCATGACTTTTGTGCAGAGGCTTACTGAAATAATCTTATTCTTGAAAACTTTTCTTTAACTATAAACACCATATAACAATCATGAGACCTGTGACTGAAACTTACTTTTTTGTACGTAATTTTTTATGGCAAATATAATGATGACAGCAATTTATCCATATTTAATGCATAAACTCGAAAAAACTTATTTTTAATAGCATTTTGCCTATACTGGAGTTGTCAAGGTATTCGCCGCTCTACGTGGGGGATGTTTGAGTTGTTATGGGGCTGTTCCAGCATTATGACAACCATAAAAAAGGTCGCTTTCTTTAAATACAGAATGAGGCATTTTCGAACTATGATAGCATGAATGACACCTTATCATCCGATTTTTCCCTAACTACTCTCCTCGCACGAATTAGACGAAAACGTCCTCGTTAGAAAAACAAGTTGTTGCAATACACGCGGCTTTATACGTTTATTCCCGGTAACCAACGGTTTCCCAAAATTCAAAAATATAACGCGGCTCAAAATAAGGAAGTGAGGTCAAAATCTACAAGGAAATAGCCTCAGAGAAGCTGAAAGTGTAAAGCCGCGTCCTTGCAACAACTTGTTTTTCTAACGAAGACTTTTCGTCTAATTCGTGCGAGGAGAGTACATGTTCTTGCATCAATGTGCTAAATGCTATAAGTCTCCTCAAATGAAAGTACAAGACCAATCAAACCGCCCATTTATAATGAACAGTAACTATGGTCCTGCAATGCCGATTCTAATGAAAATAGAGCTTTTAGCATTTGGCTGCTTGCATGAACTCAAACATTCCTCACGTAGAGCGGCGAATACCTTGAAAGCCCCGTAACTTTTGTATAAATTGAGTTTTTTACACAAAAAATCTTTAGCATTATTGCTTTTTATATAGCTGTCGAATGATACCTTTGGTTACCAAAATCGGTGAAGATTAAAGGTTAGTTATTTAACGAAAACCATATTATAGAATTTCATCAAAAACGAGTATAGCAAACATTACATTCGTTGTCATGGAGACTGAGTTTTATGTAATTTTTAATGACACATTTAATGGTAACATTTGTTTTTTCAGAAAAAAGTAATCTTTAATAAATAAACCGCAAAAAATTGATTTTTGGCAGTGTTTTGCCCATAACTTCTGTCTGTACAAATTAAAATATTTTAAAATTAAGCAGACAGCGCTATGTACCTACAGTAGAGAACAGAATACTTTTATACAGAAAACAATTTTACATAGTAATTACCAATAAAACTAATACCGAGTGTAGCAAATATTATAAAGTAGCAATGTTGAATGTAATATAATTTTCATTGCAATACAGATATTTTCATAGTGCAACATTTTGGTTGTACTATAAGTGCATCATTGTCATTTGAATCATTCAACACTACATTTTTAACTTAAAATATTTCTTAGACTGTAGACCGAAAGTGCCACTACATTTTCCTGGTTTAAAAGTTGAAACACCATCATGTTCTATTCAAAGTTTACATAAAATGCCTGTGTAGTTCAGACTTTTTGGACGTGTCCACAGTCCACGAGTCTAGGTGTATATTTTCCTGGGCCCTTGAAAGTCCAAAGTTGAACAAGGATCTACTATAGAATCCATGATTAAGGGCAAAAGAAGCTGATTTATTAACTTGCGACTTGAGAAGCAAGTTATTAGTTTTGTCCTGTCCTTCTGTCTGTCTGTCTGTCCGTCTGTTGGTGCTCTAGAAGCCGCATTTTTCAACTTTTTTCAAAACTTCTTTTTGCATAATGTTTATAAGCATCCTCGCTCAGATGAGTTCGAAGATGGGCACCATAGGTCAACTCTAAGGTCAAAAGGTCACGACAATTTCAAAATTTTCCCAAGTGACCTATAGCATGTGGCACATGATTATAGATCAGTTTTTGACCAGATTTACGAATCAAGTGTCTGTTTTTCAAAATTCGAAATCGTATGGCCGTTATAGCAGTTTTTATATTAGAAAGGCTCCACAAGCTGCATTTTTCAAGATTTTTGAAAAATTCTTTTTGCAAACACTTTGTAAGCATCAGTATTCAAACTTTTCTGAAAATAATCCCAAGAGGTCAACTGTAAGGTCAAAGGTCACGACGATTTCAAATTTTTTTAAAGTGACCAAATACATGCGGCATATGATTTTAGGTCAGTTTTTGATCAAACTAATGATTCGGATGTCAGTTTATCAAAATGCATAACTGTTTGACCGTTAAAGTCAAACAAGTTCAAGAGATCAAGCATTTTAAAGCTACACGGCATATGGGGTATCAAAAGAAGCAAAATTTCAAGACAAATGAAAAAAAATGTTAGCAGAATTTCAGCATTGTAATTCTGGCTACACATTTTGATCACAATGGTCGCAAGTTTCCTATATCCTGTTTGTCAGGTTTATTTTTATAATCTCTAGCTTTCGCCAACATTCCGTTTGCTTTTTCTAGTGTTACATGTGCGGAATCCGCACTGCGGATGGGTTAATTACATTGCATGGATGGGAAAAGGGATGTGTACTTACCGTACTAAACGAATATTTGTGGGAGTGGGGACTCGCTCGTAACAGGGACTCACTTCGGTAATTCATAAATAGGTGTAGGTGTATAGAATAGAATTTTTGAACTCTCTCAAGCTCATTGTATTTTGTGAAGAAACGATTTTGTATTAGTAGAGCATTTATAAGAAGCATTCCAGCTGTCAACTGTGTGTAGTAAGCAAGCCTTATATAAGCATCACGGACCCGATAACGCACGATAACGGTTTCTTTTGCTTTTACAAATTGATATGTATTTTTGCAAGTACATTTAGTTAAAAATATTCAACTCATGAACAACAATTAAATTCAAATCAAGTCCAAATCATCTTTTGTATGGATTATGGATACTGATTCCAATGAACAAAATGTCGGAGATGAGCACCCGCTCTCTAACCTCGTGGTATGCATAAAATATTTGCTCAGAAGAGTGAATGATTATTATTTTTTCATTTACGATTATCTTGCTAAAACAATTATACAATCGACCCTCGTCTTTTTAAGGCACTCCAAGGGGTCTTGCACTATGACACGTCCCCAACATCCATCCTAAGAAATCAACTGGTTATCAAAAGCTGGCTGGAAACTAGCAGTGCTCTAAAGAAATGTCTCGTACTGCGCTACGCTGCACCTTCAAACAACGATCATGGCAATGCTCAGGGGTTTTCTGGAGAAAACAGTAGCTTTCTACAAATGACGCTTCCAGAATTTTATGCACTTTACCAAGCAGGAAACCCTGTAGAGACACAAATGGTGATGGCAGGTCATACCAAGATACAACTTCACTCTTGGGAGAAGGAAGGAACGCTCCGAGAGGATAAAGATAGTATCGGGCTCAGTTTGAATTTGGGTCGCTGGTTTTGGGCGTGCACAGTGGCCACAGAGAAGCTCCGTCAATTGACATTGGTACACTGCGACTTTCGACGCGAATTGTGGATATTCAAGAAACGATTTTTAAAAACGATGCCTAATTTGGAAAAACTGAGTTTGCTGGATTGCGTGGTGCATCCTGAGGCACTCAACGATATCAATAAGGCACATCAAAGTTGGATGGAGTATGAGGGTCGAGAGGATTGGAAAACGACTCGGAGGACAAGACATCCTGATTATTTCAATGTAAATCTTCCCACCAGCTACCCCAACTTGGTTTATTATGAGGAGGGATATAATCATGTGAAGTTACGCAGTTTAGATATTAATTTAGAAGTCGCTGTTAAATCGGATGAAAATGATGGAATGAAACCAAATTCAGCAGTACATTATTTGAGAATTTGGGGTCCATTGTTGGCCATGCTTCCTGAACTACAGGAGTTGCGCATTGGGAAATACTATGAAAATGCAGAGATGCCTCCTCCCAAGCTGAGACCACCGGGTTGGGACGATGATATTAATGAGGAGTTGAATGATTGGATGCAAAGGCATAATTTAACTTCGCTATCACCATCATCACTTGTGCTTCAAAGTAGGCATACGTGGATAGGACAACAAGGCGACAATGAGGAAGCTCCGGTTCACAAAGGCAATTTCTGGGAGTTGTTCTGGGACGAGGCAGTGGGTCAAGTGGAGGCAACTCTTTGTTCCTTAGACCTACTAGACTTTTCGGCACGGGCACAACAGTATGGAGTACTAAGCACATGCGACATAGCGTCCAAAATAAAAGATATGTGGGGGGCTGGAAGAGTCTACCTGATGCCTCGTCTGCGACACCTTTCCTTTGACCTAGGCTTAGATCCAGTATTTGCAAATCGAGACATAACGGTACTTTATAGATGGGCTAAGTGGATAACTCACCTTAAACTGTACCGTGCACCCTTTGAAAAAACATTCATGCGTACGTTAAATGTTACTGGTACTCAGTGGGTGAAGAATTTGGAGTTTTGGGGCAATGTGACACCCAGCTTGTTCTTTCTCCGTTATCTTCAATGTCTTCAAAGGTTTTCTTGGTCGGTAAACTGTTACGAGGAAAGATATCACGGAAAACGAGTTTGGCACCTTATGGAGGATGGAAAACCGGCGTATCTGTTGACTGGGGAGGACTTAATGAAAACCGTTGACTGGCCCGATAATAGTGCGAGAGGTAATATGAGCATTAATACAATTTAATTGCCAATAATAATAAGGAATTATTATTGCTTAACATTTTACATAAGATGCCAACATGATTATCATAATATAATGATTACAGATCCATATCCGGACATGCGTCACCTGGAATTAGACTGGGGTCCCATTTCTCCCGAAAGCTGGAACCAACTCAAGAAAGCCTACCAAAATCTCACCCGACTCAAGGCAGTGATTGCTGATGATAAACAATTTGCCCAGGTAATTAGCTTGTGGCCGGATCTGGAATTTTTGGGAATGGTACACGGAAGTTGTGTAACCCCCAAGTGTTTGGGGGAAATGCTGCCAAATCTGACCAAGCTTACGCACTTTGAATGGCTTGAATGTGCATGTACACGGAAGTGGTTTTCGCAGAAGGAACATTACCCATGGCTTGAGCCAGTGAAACAACACTTGGAAGAGGAAATGCCTGACAAGGTAATAGTACTCCCTTGGAGTTCCTTATGTGGAAAAGCTAAAAGATCTGACGTCATCGAGGACGTCTGTATTCGAGAGGAATTTGAAACCGCACTTCGCACTGGTAACTCCGAGAAATTTTTCAAGATAGTGCGTAAATGAAATATGATGTTTAGATTTGTGGTATACAACGAACTAAAGTTCAAAAAGAGAATGTGTAATTAAGGGATAGTTTAATAAGTTTAAGAATATATGTATATCATAAAATCGATTTGCTATTTGCATTACACAAATCCAGCATACACAATAATGTAATAATATAGTGGAAATTTTATCAAATTTGTTGATTACTTCCTTCATAAGGTACATACATTATCTAAGTACAAAGCTATGATTGCCATGATTGGAAGCTAATTACTCAAACACAATTTGACATATCAACTTGATTCAAATTGCATTTTGTGCAAATGTTTGTGTAAAAGCAGTGTGTAAAATGAATCGTTACTGGGCCGTCACCGCGGTGGCTCCTTCCAAGCAGTGATTGGCGTCAAAAATACATGGTAAACAAGGGCAATTGTTGTTAAGACACAGTCCACAACCTTAAAAGCTAGAGCAACTGTAACTTCTGTATGAATTAAAATGTTTTTAAATAAAAGATCTATAGCACACCCTATTTTATTTGCTATCGAATGATACCTTCCTTGGTTACTGAAATCGGGGAAGATTTGAGAAAATTATTTAACGAATGTGGTGACCCCAAATTTTGACCCTGCACTCAAAAAGTTAGGGGGTAGGATCATAAAGGGGGCATGCCTGGTTCTGTCTTGGGTGTTCCTACAAATGGTATAATTTTCGCATCCGGCCAACAATTTGATTTTTGGTGCCTATTGATTTCGCCAGGAGTTCCTCAAATAAATGTATTTATTATGCTGCATTAATAAAATGCTGTTGGTAATCGCGTGGCTTCAAATAAAATGAGCAAGATTAGATCGCGTCGTAATAAAATTTAGTTTATTTAGGTGGACATACATGAACTTTAAATCACTTTTAAACTTTTTAAAATTACGCCTGGTTAAAGTTATCAATTATGAACTGCAGTAGTCACGTTCATTTTTTCTTCAATCCAGTTAACATAGGGCGAGACTCTAGTGCTCAATGCTGGGTAGCCCACTTGTGCACAACCTTAAAAATGCAATTAAAATTTTAAAACCATGTAATGAATTGATAATGAGATAAACATGCAAATACATATGCACAAAGTGCGGGTATAACAATAGTCTTACGAAAGTTATATGACATGATTCCAGCCAGATATCCAGCTTCCACGTCTACCAATGGTCCTCCAAAATCAACATCGCAAGGCCCTATATCTGTTCCCCATGGATCCCCTTCCCCATTCATTTTTCCTATGCAAAACATGGAATCAGAAATCTCTATTCCTTGGTCCACGTATACTGTCTGGCATTCGCTTCTCTCCACTTGGGGCATTTCTACTTTCTGCAATAGACAGGTAAAATCATCCCGGATAACCGGATGCCACGTTCCCCACCCAGATGCCAAAAGTGTTCGGTTTGGATTTAGGGCTTCCTCAGCAGGAGGTAAACTAATGGGTTCGGTCATGTTGTCCAAATCAAACTCGTTTCGAAGTGTAATAAGCGCTATGTCATTTTCGTATGGACGAGATTTGTTGTAGTTGTCTGGAAAATAGACTTGATCTGCTTCGCGCACCTGCTCGTTGTCCACATATTTGCCGATATCCCAGTCGCCTGCTTGAAAAGAGTAGAAAAACGGATCCGGACCACTAATACAACTGGCAGCAGTTAGTATAGCTTGTTTCTCTTCAGGGCCAACTTTAATCAGTGTTCCCCCGCAAACAAAGTCTCCATACCATCGGACCTGAACCTGGTATCGAATCTCGCCTTTTTCAGTTCTATTACCATACGCGATTTGGGTTTGGGAATCCTTCCCTGCATTCGCATTATATGAACAAAAATCGATGAATTGAGCTCTAGAAATACTGACCAAAAGACAGCAAAGAAAAAAGGTTACAAAATTCATTATGAAAATCGATTGGTTTACTAATTTGTTTCTCGTGTTGAAGCAAATAAACTCTTATACTTGAATGAACTCCAGAGGCGGTCAGGTAGCTTATATACCTACTAAAAACTGCAACAGTTTATGCTCAAGAAATAATATATTAAATAATTTTCCATTCTCCTCTGCTTTCCAATTTAAAAAACTGTATCACCTATTTATTTATGTATGTCATATTATATTGCTTATCTAAGTTATGAAATCATCGGTGTCGCTGTCAACTTTATTTAACGTCACACATCGACCTTCACTGAAGCACTACTGCTACAGCATTATTTAACGACTACCGTGTACCGCAATTCAGCCTTGCAGGCGAAACGTCAAGCGTCTCAGCGTCTCGTTTGTCCGACTACTTGAATTTGAATTTATTTTCCAGTATTATGACAAACACAAATGCCTTGAGTACATGAGCAATTGAGTTTTTATTAACGTTACTTCGGCGCAATGACGTTAGCGATTTAGTACAGCATTTAGTAAATGGTGTATTTTATACCATGGTGTTCTTCATAATATGTAGTAATCATATTTTATACATAAGGAATTATACAATCTATACAGGGAAGATTACACCAATGATTAGAATAACAACGATGTTAGAAACCTAAATAATGGTTTTTATAATTTTCTGATAAAATGATACTACATGTTCATTGCTGTTGCTTATCCCGGTCCTTTTTCTTACGACGAAACAATTGATTGGTAAGCACATTTAGAGTAGGATTTGGTGTGGCAGCCTCATTGGGAACGTCAGTGCACCATAGTCCTTCACCGTGATACATGCTAGGAAACTTTGACAACTTGGGACTTTGCAAAAGATGAGGAGCCACCAGCCAAAACATTTGCTCTGCCCAGGAAGACAACCCAAACGGGGTAAAGCGATACTGCCACTGGGGTAGGCCCAAATGAAACAACATCATTCTGTAAAAGTGAGTAAAGGTGGGTGCTAAATAGTGCCACTGGAACGAGGGGTCCATAAACCAGATTTCCACGTAGGGTTCTTTCTGCGTTGATGTTCCTTTTCCTGAAGTTTGCTTAGTTTGTGGGGATTGATTAGGCGACTTAGACTTGGGTTGCTGTTCCTCTTGAGTTTTTGGAGTTCCTATTGTTTCAGATGAAGGTGGAGATGAATACACCAGGCACACTTTTCCCCAGCCTGATCTTCCCGAGTCTAAAATAAAGATTTTATTGTTGGGATTGTACACAAGTCCGGAAATGGGGGACTTTGCTTGACCAGTGAGTCCCACCAGAGTTTGCTCCAACTCGGTAAATGGTGCTCCACTAAATGAATTTGATTGGTCTTCCAGTTTCTTTGATGAACTTGAGGAAGAGGAACTTCCCACAGAAGCTTGTCTTGTGGTGCTGTCAGCGGAACAGGTTTTGGGGCGCAGTAGAATGGACTGGGCAGAAGTTGAAGATGGCACTCTTGCAGAGCTTCCTGCTGCTCCATTATTCGAATTTTGTTTGGCCGCTTGGTGGATTTCCATTAGTTGATTTAATGGATTGATATTTAGTTCCCCAATGGGTAGCACGTCACCAGCATGTTCCAAACTCCAGGTTAGCTTGAAACCATTTGTAGACTGGTAGTACTCCTTAAGGTCAGTGGGTAAAACCACTCCGTTTTTACGTTCCCAGTAGCTCAGCGTTTGCTTGTCTACTGGTTTTCGAAATTGTGTTTTGATGTTGCGAATCATTCGATTTTTCTCTATTGACATGTTATAAATTTACAAAGTATGTATTCAATCTATGCATTCTGAAATATTTAAAATTAATTTGAAAATGCTTACGAAGTTTTTCCTGTAAACCCAAAGTTAAATGGTGGTGAAATGCCTGCTCTTCATGGTTAATTCTTAATGTTTCTCGACAACTGTCTGGAGTTGAGCGCGTGCCAGTAGTAGGAACCGCTACTGTTGCATGTGGCAAGACCTCCAATGACTCTGGGGGTGGGATATCAACAGTAGATAACTTTTTATCTTTAGGTGCAGTTATTGACGACATGATTATGGAATTATTATTGGAGGGTGATATCAATGAATCAAGTTTTATCCAACAGAAGTTATCGATTTCTTGCAAAGCAAGAGAATAATATGCAATATGCATTCGGTATAAAAACACGCGCATTGTTTGATCGATATTTTGGAAGTACGGTAGCACTGATTGTGATGGTAAAAGCATTATATGGTATGCACAACAATTTTGATGACTTTATTTGATAGATTGTAAGTTTCAAGCAGAACCTCATCATTACAACAAGGAGCATTTTAAATCAAGTCCAAATTTAAAAATGATAAGCATTACAGTTCCTCGTCACATGATATCCTTGGATGAGCCCATACAAAACACAATATGACGTTCCAGCACTGTTTCATCCGAAAACTGGCGGTTACATGTAGGACACCGTTTACCAGCCCGACCTTGACCCCCTGAACGTTGTTGACCCTGACCGCTTTGTGGACGAACAGAAGAGAACCTCTCCTTGTCCTGGACTTGATAATCCCGGCAACACGAACTGGAACTACGACCCCGGTGATGAGCCTTTAGCTGCTTGGGCTTGCTTTCCACTCCGGAAATTTGAATCACTCTGGAGAACACTTTCCCAACAACAGGCTTTCCATCATCGTCTAGCATTCCTTTTCCAGCGTTTAGGTCGCGAACTAGCATAAGGTCGGGTTTGTTTGTACTACTTATTCCCTTGCCGTGGCCTAAATTCACACAAGAGTCTTCTTTCAGTTGGGTGGGGATGAGTTCCGTGGAGGAGTCTTTTGTTACCACCAGGTTGTGAAACTCGACCGGGTTCAAGGGATAACTGTCGGAGGGCTTTGGAGGATCCTCTTCTTCGTTGTTGTTAACGCCTGCTTAAAAAATAAATCAGTGCAGACAAAATCATGAATCATGAAGCACTACCAGCAAATTGTAAAGTTTTCATAGGATTTTTTCAAAGAAAAGAAATTACCTGCTTTTCCAGAGCAGTTTGTGTAGCTCGAGTCTTCCTCCAAAAGAGCTCGGGCCAGATCCATTGTTTCGTGCGTTTTAAAAGGAGACGCCATTTTGAACAATTGCTATTAAATATTGGTCTAATTTTATGAAGGATAAAATCGGATTGAAACTTGGAGTTTAAAAAAAAAGAAATTGGCTGAATAGAGGGTCGATGGTCATCAAAATATTTTCCCAGTGCGTTTTTAATTTATGCATGATAAGTACCTACTTTATAGTGGCTACTGTTGCAGCGCAACGATGTGGCGTATTGAAATGGTAATCATGTTCACATTACCCCCACCCTCCAGAAGAGACCAAAAGTATTGCAAAATTGATAACAAATATGCTTTCACCGTGTATCTATTTGGCTTTTATTTTAAGTTATTTAGCTTTCTAGCGAAATTGTTCTTACGTAAACAAGGAAAAAGCTTAAAAGTTAATTTACATGATGATAAAATTGGCTTTCCACACGTAATCGTCTTTCCTTAGCATAAATACTTATGACCTGACTTGAATTCATCCACATTAACGTCTTTTCTAGATTTACCAAAATTCCAAAACTGTCAATACTGTCATACCATCAGGATTTATCACCCCAAGCCATTAAATTAGCATCCATACACGACAAAGGGGTTTCCAGATATTTCCACTGAATAAATACTAAATCAATTGTATTATATTAACTTACTTATTATGAGATGTACATAGGAATGTACAATTTTGTTACAAATTACACTTACATACCTACTAACTACTTAGATTGTATCTAGTGAATAAAACTATAGTATATATACTTACATTATCATGTTATAATAAAGTGCAATTTTGCAACTAGGTATGGATATTGTTTACATACCTTTAATTAATATATATAGGATGTTCAATGTTTGTACAAGTAGGAATACATATTATTTAATTCTGTTGATCATCTCTAAAAAGGATTTTACAAATAAAATTTTGATTGGAAATCGTTTAATACCAAATGGAGATGGCATTATCGAATTGTTAGATTCTCCAGTCAAGTAAAGTGACTAATCTTCTCTAAAGCAGTGAACAAAAAGGAACGTAACTACACCACACCCTTAACAATGGTTGGAATCCCTGGCTGAAGCTAAATGGTCATGGCTTCCGTATAGCACTGGATCTGTAAACATTGGTAAATGTAAAAAAATCATTTATAACTTATTTTAGAAACAGTTTATAAAAAGAAAATTTGTACACGTATGCAAATTAAACGCTAACCACTAAAAATTGTTAATCACGAAAAAAATACAAAAGCCAACATGAATAAGTTTTCAGGGAAAGCACATGCAAATAACTACACATTCAACATAATATATATTACGTACTTTTACACAGGTGAACACACACATAAAGGTAGAGAAGAGGTTGATGTAAACAGCAGCAGTTAATACTCTGTCAATTTGAAGTCTGCTTCTGTTCTTTAAGGGCATAGGGTTCTCGGGTTAACAAAATGACATGTTAGTGTGATGCAGGTTGGACATGAATTAGTTGGTACTACAAACTTTGTAGTTTTATTGAATTAATGTACTATGAATCAATGTTAGTGTTTTAAAGAATTAAAACAAGCTGAGATTAATCTGTGAAATTGGAGAAAATGTTGTTTTTCTTCTAAAATTACTTTTTTATAAAGATTGTTAAAAAGATGCGTGGCCACTGTGACTGTGAAGGTTCATATGAAAATTTCCATCTGTAAAAAAGGAAGAAGCGAAACCGGGTCTTTAAAAATAGGTGACACATAGATGGTTTATAACATTCAAAATATGGATATTATATGGTTCAGATTAATTAACGGTTGAATATAAAGCAAGTACACAAATAAGAATGGGGTACACACGCATAAAACACAGAAAACAAAAATGAATTAAGTTTTTTGTAATTGTATGTTCGCACCTAGAGAGTTGAGACCATAGTGTGACTGATACATGGAAGGTCCTCCTGAAGTTGGAACGGAATGAGAAATGGGCAGGCCAGAGTTCAAACCCGAGGACTGATGCTGAAGCTGACTAAAGCCCGACATGGACACACCTGCCTGACTTAATTGTCCCGCGAGACCCACTTTCAATCAGAAACAAAAACGAGATGGATGCAAGATCATATTGATGATTGATAATTACACAGTATGTAATTTTAGAGTTAGAACGATAAATCATTTTTTTAAAGATTAAAAAATGAATAGTGAGTAGCAAATGGATAGTGATCATAATGCCGACGACGCAATAGATAATGAAAATCATTTTGGTATTTCATACTTATCTTAGATCATGCCTTTGTCGTTCACGAAACTTATATTCGCTATAATTATAACCAACCTGCAGCTGCATTCATGGAAGCGACACTCCATCGCGCATCCGACGCCGCCCCAAACATGCCAGCTGGCGAGCACAAGCTGTCAGACACAGAGCCAAAGGGAGGGAGACCATGAGACGGGAGTAAAGCTCCGGGGGTTCGAAACACGTTAGTGGTCTTCTTACGTTTCTTCCATTTGGCGCGACGGTTTTGAAACCAAACCTAAGCAATTTAAAATGAATGCAAATTGTCATTTTAAAAATTTTTTGCTAGTTTTTGCATCGATTCAGGCTTAATACACTGTCAATGTAGTACT
>CM056170.1:35783746-35870109 GCA_029691765.1 Entomobrya proxima | reverse complement strand
AACATTTCATGCAAAAATTTCAGCAGAACTAACAAACCCACTGGTAATACCAGTGTGTTACCAGTCTAGCATTTATGTAAATTGTAAACATTCATGTAAAACTTAAATTAGCACGGAACACTGAGATAAAGCATATTTCATGAAGTGAGCCTCATTTTCTTATCGTTGTTTTTTTTAAGTTGCTCAACGCCAACGGTTTATCGTCGGTATTGCCAAAGAGGACACAAGTCCAAGCATGAAGTTGACAGTTGACTTTAGTTACCATTTCTTTGCATCGGCTGACTATTACAACTCCTTCCATTCCCAACATTCTCATCTTCACCGAAATGAGTAAAAATGCAAAAGGCATGCTTTACAATTGTGTATCACAATGAGCAACAAAGGAACTGCACTGCAGAAATAAGCACTATTTTCTTCCAGTCATATACTCAGCGTAATATACAGAAAGATGTATGATTTTACTACAATTTTTGCAATAATGTGAAAAATACACATGTCCAATTGGAAAATGGTGAGTATAAGACCGTAAGTAATCCTTTCCGTCTTATTACTACCCAACAGCGCATTAATCCTTTCCTGACGCTGTACTGCTTCCTAACCCAAGCTTGTGTATCAAAATTCACAAGCAACAACAGAAGAAGCTCTTTGAATAGGTATGCGAAATGATAAAAAATGCGAGTAAAAAACTGGATGAAAGAAGATAGCACACTCGACGAGTTCCTTTGCCTCCACTTCAACTCTACCAGTCATCGTCATCCTTCATCGTTCTTTCGGTATTGTTATCAGCATCATGAAGATTGCATATAGGCCTATATTAAAAATGCAAACGTCTTGTGAATAAGTAAAGTATTGTTTCTTTTCTTTGGTTTGATATACACACATAAATATTATGTTTATGCGAAAAATAATAATATTATTTGAAATGTGTTGAGATGTTTGCACACTTTACTACAAAAGGATGTAAGGCTTAGAAAAAAAGTTATATGTGTATCGGTATGTACATATTACACTTTTTTTGCAGCGCAACGCTGCTGCTGAACGCTGATTGAATCCGATGGCAAACATACACTCACGCATTTTTAATCCCTTATTCTCATCATGATTCTTGGTCAATCTCACTGTTCACTGTTTGTGTCTCTGATAATATATTATGGTGACGGTGCTCTGTTTGCTTTACTGTGTAACATATCCTCTTAATACATTTCCGTACTCGTATTTAGTGTTAGTGCACCTTATCAAAAAGCCAGGTTGTAAAAATTGACGTTTACAGTGATCACATTTTATACTGAACAAATTCAAAATGTTGGTTTGGTAGTTGGTAGCGTGGATATTTTTAACTGTAAGGACATTGAACGTGTTGCCCGTTATATAATGTGCATGCCTTTTTCAAAGAAAGTTTACTGGACCTTAAAGGTGAGAAGATGAAATAAGGAAATGCAGTGGAATATTGCTGATTAAGTGATTGAGTTTTGGCATTCCAGTGTTTATTTTGTGCAGATATTAAAGTTTCAATTGATTTTAAGATTTTACTCTTGTCCTCTGCTGTTTTGAATGAGTGAACAAAGTGCTAATTGCATCTTCTCGCATTCGCATAGCAGGAAATATGCCAGTGTGCAAGTTGTTTTTAGTAAACTGTACTAATCATCCTTATCATAAGAATCATGTAACAAGTTTGCTAGTGCTAGGAGTGGTAGCAGCACTTTTCTGCCAATTTGTACCAGAGGCATGTGCTAATACAGTAGCTACTTCAGATGAGTCATCCTCCTCAGCGGAAAGGAACGGTGGTGGTGGCGCTACGTGGGTTGACTTTACGCATGAAAGTAAGTTCCAAATGAATTGGTGGAGAAAGAAATGTGTACAGTTTTAAATGTTAAATGCTTGATTGCTTCTTTTAGAATGCCAAAAAGATGTGCTCACATCCAACCAGTACAAAACATTTTACAAAGCCAGCCACTTCTATCTTCCGGATGGGGTGTTTGAGCTTCTGGTTAGATTCAAGGGGATTGCCGATGGGCATGTGATATTAACCCCGAATGCCACATCCGAAGAACCTCGTTATACCGTAATTTCTTAAACTTAAAAAAAAATGTAAAATCGAAATTTGAAATTACTGGAAGTATAGTACGTTCCTATTTTCGAATTATTACTCTAGATAAGCTTCGGCTCGTACAACAACCGCTTTTCAGAAATCCGTCGAAACAAACCGAACAAAGTAGAGACCAAGGTTTCCACCCCAAGCATAATGTCAGACTTGCAATTTCGGGGTTTTATAATCCGCTATGACCCTCATCAAGGTCACCTCTCCGTTTTTGGCGAGGGCAGTGACGTTGCCCTGCTCCACGTGGAGGATACTAATGAACCTCTGGACGTCAAGTATTTTAGCTTTGCCACTTGGCACAATCGCATTGTCCAAGTGGCTTTCAATTGCTTGCCAAAGGATAGCCACTCCACGGTGGACATATACAGTCATGGTGAGTACTGCCATTTTTCAAATCATTTGTTGTGTTTGTTTCCGCCTCCGCTTATCATCCAGCCTTTTTGATTACTACGTTTTGCCGCTTCATTTTCTTTTTGATAATATATATAACCGTATAAGCCACTTTATTGTTTATATTTACATTGCTGAACAAACAATGTTAAAGTTGATTCTTGGTTTGATCTCTTGTTTATATTTCTTCACGATAATGGCCATTACTAGATCCAAAGTTGTGTTTGTTTTTACATAATGACCGATAGTTCCTTAAGTTCATCTCATCAGCCAAAAATCATGGATTATATAATGGACCATGCTGAAATGTGCAATGGAATTCATACTTATTTTCTCTCTTTTATAGCCTGCCATTTACCATTTACTACTCTCTTCAGTAGCAATCATGAATCGTGATGATGATGCACTTGTTCATATCTCTGTTCTTGTTCTTCCTAGTGATTTTTTGATGAATGGTGCATTTGTCTGTTGTTTTTCGTACTGATTAAGCAAATCTTTTTTCTACAACTGACGATCTTCGCACACACACAAAATATAGACAAAGCATATAATACATGAATCCTCATCATTATCATCATGATGGCAACTGGAGGGATGTAATTTAATGCGGTTCACATTTTGTGACTTCTGCACACTCACATTTCCAACAAGATTCAAGTGAGGGATTGAAGATTGAAGAAGATGGGCAAAATCGTTTTGAATATTTTGTGGTATGAGATATGACTTGGTATTTGGGGTTCTTTATACACGACTATAGTAGTAAGTAATACCACAAGCAACCCTCATTACTATACAAAAATGTGTGCTACTGTCATTATACTTTTTTGTCTACACCAGATAATAATAATAATATCAAGTTATCATCGTCACGTAAAAGATTACACAGAGAGCACAGAAAGATGAAGGATTATTGCACACATATAAATACACTATACTACTGCAAAACTGAAGGAAAAGAAGAAGAAGCCATGAACAAAGTTAAACTTAAAAAATAAACCTTCTTTTCTCAGTTATCTGCATGCAAACATGAATATATGATTATAAAATATGTATCTATTATGCAAACACGCTCAATAATATTCTACTTTTGAACGTAGTATCGACTATATATCGTGCTCTTATTCTGTTTCTTTGTAATTTTCCCCTTTTAATTCTCCGGTATAAAGTAAAAAGCAGTTGTTGTGCGTGTTTGAAAAAGAAGGATATGAAGAAACAAAAGAAAAACAGGCAGATGGATTATATATTGGTATTTTATAGTGTGGAATTATTCTCATAGTTTCTTAATCGTCATCTCTGGGATTTTTCGAAAGAAAATATATGCAGAACAAAATTACATGTAAGACATAGAGTTTTTATACTTTCTAGTGCATGGTAGATTTATCAGCATTCAAAAGTTTATGTTCAATGTTGGTGGATAATGGTAAACAATTCGAGATAAAGTTGGATGAACGTAATTACTGGCACAGATTAGCTGTCTTGATGTGCAATCTTGATTGTGCTTGGATAAGTTAGTGGTTTAAACCAAAATTGGAACTGCAAATTTTTTTTGTAGTTTTTGGTGTTCACGGAAATGCGTTCTGTGTTTGTCGCGGATACATGGACATAGCAGTTAAACCTCGGTTTTGGCAAAGATTGCTAAAAACAGAGAAACAATGTGTCAGTGTGAGTTGACCAAAGTGAGAACCAGTTTTTACTTCATTTTCTTGCTGGCTATGCTCAGCACATATTATAATGTGCAGGCTATACACGGATTTGAGCCACTTGTACCTACATCGTCTGAGGAAGTTGGTAGCTTCCACGAGCAAGAAGCTTATGATTCAAGGACAATTGACTTTAACCATGAAAGTATGTTTTATTCAAAATTTCATTTAAAAGCCTACATTTGTGAAGCTGTATAAATAACGTTTTGCATTAAAGCATTCTATGCATTATGGTTTTGTAGGATGTCAGTTAGATACGGTTAGTGGCTATTACACTGAAATCTCCCATTTTTACAAAGTTGATTCCTTCCTCGTCGGAGAGAATGAGATTTTGGAACTGCTTGTTAGATTCAAAGGCCCGTCAGACGGGCACGTGGCACTGACGCCATTCGCCAATACATCTGAGCCGGCATACATTGTAAGTGCGAAAAGCTAAAAATGTCAATTCAATCATATTTTTTATGCATTCGCACTCAATGTACATTATGGATTTCCTGTACAGATTATAATGGGCTCTTATGAAAACAAACTGTCCGAAATCCGTCTTGCCATAGACTCCTCTCCCGTGTTTAAAATCAACACGCCCGGAATCCTATCTCCGATCCAGTTTCGCGGCTTTCAGATCCGCTACAATGAAAAGCGGGGAGAAATCTGGGTTTACTCAGAAGGGAGCTATATGCCCCTTCTCCACTGGAAGGATCCGAAACCCTTGAAAATTCGCTACTTTAGCTTTTCTGCCTATGATGACGTTGTGGTTGAGGTGGCATTCAACTGTAAACCTAAGGATTTGCATTCACTCATATTTCAACACAAGCCAGGTCAGATATATGCATGCATTAAAATAATAGAATTCGGTAAAAAAAGATAACCTGCTGTACAGTTTGTTTATTTACACAAATCAATTTACAAAAATAATCTGTGATTGCTCGGCTATGAAAATTTCTCATAACCTTGTCTACATCCACTCAATATCCACTTGTCAAACTGTTCATACACTTTTCTTTCCACCTGCCAATTCGGATTATGCAGCTGCTCACACAGATCACAGGCTAAAGGCACGCCATCATGTGCCTCCACAGCGTAGTCCTGCTTCCACCGGAAGTACTCATTGTACGCAGTATCATTTTTGTCCAAATATTGCAAATACTGGGCCAGTGCTTCAGGCGTGTAGCGACTGGCTTCAATTACGGAATTTGGTGGGGCAAACATGGAATAGTTGCTGGCTCCAAGTACCACCGGAACTACATTGAGCTTCAAGTGATTATATAGTTTTTCAGTGACATAGTCCTCACACAGGGAATTCTCAAAGGCCAGCACAAACTTGTATCCCACGCTGACCAACATGTAGCAATCATCTTCCTCCACTTTGTAGGGATTGCGCATGGTTTTCTGCACGCCACACTTGTAGGGTCCACAACTTCCGTAAATGTCCACTTGGATATAATTTTGAAGCTCTTTGACATAATTTTCTCGACCGCTTTGGCTCTGACATTTTCTGCTACTAGCAAACCACGCCACAAGACGGTGCTTCCCTTCAGCGTAGTTTCGCGTTTCAATAGAATCATGGCTATTGATCCACTTTGCAGCGTATGTGGGAAGATTGGTATTTTCGATTTTGGAGTAGGTGCCGTGGCGAACCACAATGTCGCCATCGGTTCGGTAGCTCATAGTTCGATTGAATAGACCGTTAAGACGTTTAAAGTCTATACCAATATACTGTAGAATGTATGGGGGCTCGTAGCTCATTCCAATCCAAATCTGGTTGGGATCACGATCTTTAGGAAAAGTGTAGTTTTCTGAGACAATGTCCACCAAGTGGAATAGCACTGCGTCACTAGAATTCACTTGGGCGTGATCTGTGGTCAGCACGCAGTTTGATTGAGGACACTGCTTGTGCACAATTTCGGCAAAGATTTTGTGCCAAAGGGCTTTGGATTGCCAGTAGCCATTCCAAAGCAAGATTTTCTTTGGTTTGGTAACCGAAATGGTTTCAGGATATATTTGTGGGGCAATATCACTGTCACGTTCGGTTCTTGGGTTTTTTGAAAACTCAACAAAGGATTCAGAATTGTTTTGCTGTGGTTCATCATCAAATGAAACTGGGGCTATCAACTTTTCTTCTTCGTTTTTGGTGTCTGGTGGTTGGTCCGTGGTGCTGGTAGCATTCCAGTGTGTAGCAGCGGATGTTGGAGGCAAGGGTTCTCCAACAGTACTACTGCTTTTTGGCGAGGAAAACGGGGAAGTGTACATGATGACCACGACAAAGCTACAGATTCCACTGAACAGTATAGCTCGTCTAACGAAAAAGGATCGAGTGGCCACTTTCAACAATGCCATATTGCTTTTGACTGCACATGAAAAACCGATTTTTGTAAACCGAGGTGTAAAGCGTCGTAAAATGCTAAAATTAGAATATAGCTAAACTCATATGTACTTGTAAGCTTGCACTTGCATTAGAGTTGATAAGCTTGTAAAACGCGTCCCGTCTGCTGCCTTTTCAATTTTATTGACGAGAAATTACAAGTAATTGAAGAAAGCAGTAAAGTTTAAACGTGTAGCGATTTACTATAATAATGATTACAAGTTTAAAACTGCATTGTCTTTTTATAGCTTTATAATCCGCTATTTACTACAACTCGAAAGTCTACAAGTACAAGTAACCCCATTATTACTTAATTATTATGCTTTCTTTCAGTTGTAACAGTTTGTTAGATCATTCACTAATGCAGTAAGCAAAGCGTACGTAAAATCATTAAGCGTTAAGTGAAAAAGTCCAGATTGCATTTTTCAGGTTGTGCATATACGTGCAAGCTTTGTGATTTTCAACAGGAATTCGCTGACAAGGTAATGGATTGGATGACAGACAATAATGGCATGAAACAAATGGGAATTCTTAGTTATTTAAATCGAGAAGGGAGATTAGTGATTCGGGATAAGTACTAGAACTAGAGTTCTAGTATGCACGAATTGAACGCCTTCAGCTTTAATACAATTTATGCCGTGGAATTTTTAAGAAGTAGATCAGATTGTGAACCGTTGGGGAATTGAAATATTGGTTGAATATGTCTGGCTTGATAATCAAATTGCAAAATATATCTGTTCCTTTCTCTAACCGATGTGGGAATAAATACCGATTATGCAAACAAAACTGTTAGCCCCTTTTTAGGTAATAACGTTTGGTATTTTTTATACACAAGCATATTATGTATTATATTTGGCCCGACACTTCCATTTCTTTATTTTGCAACATTTATAAATATCGCCACTTAATTTGCAATAATGCATGGTTCAAACCGGTTCTCCTATTTTCGCACAATTATCCACACGATAATGTACATACCTATTAATCTGCCGGGTTCAATTAAATGTGGTGACTGGTGACAGTCGACAGTCATTAAATGTGCGTTGTGGGATATTATGGCATTGTGACAAAAGTTGGGAGTAGGGGCTACTAGGAAATGATGTGAAAGAAGCTATAAATATGTCAACCCATAAATCCTAGCTGTCAAAAATAGATTTGATTTAAAAGCATGAATTTTTTTGTGTGCTAACGTTTAGTTTTCATAACAGATTTCTTTTGAAAGCTTTCTTCAACATTAGTATTTTCATATTTCCAATAAGTACATACAGTAGCTAAAATTTGAAGATAAATATTACATTAAAAACATAATCTTCTTCAGTTATCATCGTACAAGTACATTGTAACAGAACAAAGTAAGGACAAAAACGCAAGCTTTTAGGTTAATCCATTTCTAAAGTCAACAGCTTTTCAAGCTTCTTGATGGTTCAATGTTCTAAAAGCACTACACTCTGGCCAAAAGGCAATGATGTTAATTGGGAGAATGAGTTGGAATTATAAAAATATAATTTGTCCACTCTACACGATGAGCAGGGTGACACTTGTCATAGTCATGCCAGTCGCAGTAATCAAGCCTAACATGCATTTTATATTGTAGCATGAAAATGACAGGCCACAAATGCCGGAGACACAAAAAATGCTTTAATATTTGTTCTGATGATGCTTGCCTGTTGAATGTCAAAAGTTCATAAAATGCAGACATGCTGGAGTCAATTTAAGATGAAGAAAAAGGAAAACATTTAGCATGGCAAAAAGCTCCGGTTTCACTTGAATTGGTTGTCACTCTTTGGACAAATCTCCTTCTTGTGTGTTGTGTGCGTCCCCGGAATTCACAAGTCCAGCAGAGAAATGAAGGTTGTTTTCGGTGGTGCCCTGTTAAGTCGGGGAGTGCTGCTATTGTGCTTTGTTCTTCTAGCAGCAGGTATTTTACCCTGTACCTAAATATTTTAGGCTTTTCAAAATGTTCTTTAAAAACGGGTAGTTAATTATTTTGTTACCGTTTTTAAGCAACTCCCGATCCGAAAAAAAGAAAAGGAGTGCTCAAAGATTATGATCGACTGGCTTTGCCCAATTATGACCGGGGTCATTCGGACAGTCAGAGTTTTGTCACGGTCACAATTACCTCCATGACCCTGACGCATTTCATGATTGTAAGAAAATGTTTTCTCTTAAATGTTTTGGGAAAGTGATAATAAAATTGGCATTGTCTTTTTCTGTTTGAGAATAGAACGAGGAAGATCAAACGTTTCAGTTGGAAGCGTGGCCATCATTTGTAAGATTTTAGCATACGCTCACTTTACTTTTCATTCATAGTGGAATTTACGTTAAGCTAGATTTAATAAATTCAATGTATTGGCTATTTCAAATTGTATAAAGATTTGGCAAGATGACGGTCTGAAATGGGACGCTGGCGGTGCCTCTGAAGGTAACGACAGTCTTCTCCATTTCCAACCCGACGAAGTCTGGGTTCCTGACATTACCCTGTACAACAGCGCAGTACCCACAGACCTAGACATTTACGGAAAGACCCAATGCTTAGTCTCCAGCTCTGGGATGGTAACTTGGGTGCCCCCATCCAAGTTTGTGGTGTATTGCGACTTGAACTTGAAAAAATGGCCCAAGGACACACAAACCTGCACTCTAATCCTGGGTAGCTGGACATACCACTCGAAAGAGTTGGACATGCAATTTGAAAAGGGGGATGATGACCAGGAGGAAAGGGTGAAAGTTGTTGCAGAGTTGAACAAGGAGGATATGGAGTGGGAACTGGTGGATAGGATGGCGGAAAGAATGAGTAAAAAGTATGAGTGCTGTCCGCACAACTATACTTCGATCAATTACGTTTTTACGTTGCAGCGAAGGTCAACGCTGTACACGTACACTGTGGTGTTGCCCATTGTCCGTATGTCACTCAATTATAATATTTTTCTCCTTTTCTGAATACTTTTGGAACGTACTAAAAAGTTCCATTTTTCATATATGCAGTGATTTCCATTGTCAACGTGGTTCTCTTCCTGTTGTCACCCCAGAGCGGGGGAAGAGTGACACTTGGCGCAATCAATTTCCTGGTGCTTTGCATCTACCTCATATTTTTCCGCACGAGACTTCCCGAAGTTGACCACGTTCCTTATGTAGTTATCCTCTACGGTTGGAACTTGATCTTGGTGTCCATTTCCATTTTCACTGCTGCCGTGGTCTCAAACATGAGTCGCATCATTGGGCAAAGCCATCCTCCTCAATTTCTTCGTCCTTTGTATAACCAAAGCTTGATGAGTGTCATTTGTCTGGGTCATCTTTTGGAAAGCTCGGTATAATAGTAACATATTGCCCCATAAATTATAGCTTTCTTTAGAAAATTTCATTCATTTTCATTTACTTTTGTGCCAGTCTTCTGGTCAGTCTGGGGCCCATCGAAGTAGCTACAAGCTTGGAGCCCGCTCTCTGGAAGAACCCGCCTCCGGTGGGGCTAGTGTGGGTCTAGACGGATCCAGTGGAGATCACCACAGCTCTCGGTCCGAATGGTCCTTGTTGGCAGCCACGGTTGACCGTCTTTCCTTTTTCACTTATTCCACAGTGACCATTGTCCTGCTAGCGTGCTTAATTTAATTCCACTTAATTTTCATCATTTTTGTTCTATCAAAAAAAATATCATTATATGACGCACACCACACAACAGTAGTGTCCTATCTGTCCTCACTTAATAATCCAAAGAGAACAAAAAAATGTCAATAAATCTCCTACTGTACGTATTATGTTACGTAGTCAATTTCCCAAGTAAACGAAGATGACACGTGAAACAAACAATTGACTACTTAACTTCAGTCATATCAAATTCCATTTCAGCTCAGATTTGTTGAGCTCTGCCAATCACCACTTAATTAGCTTAATTAATAGCTCACCAAAACATACAAAATTATCTTTTCACGCGTCATACGTTACATATTATTGCAACTTCTGCATAGTATTCATTATACAGTCAGATATACCGTTACGTATTGTTTGTGTCTTTTGACTCTTAATGTCATTCCACCCATCTTCCACCCACACATCATCCAACCACAATTACCACCAAATTTGCATACTCTGACAAACAACAGAGCACAGGTTTTTGTACTCCTACTGTCAAGTTTGCTGCTAAGTTTTATGTCATGATTATGCTTATAAACTATCATAGGCAAAAAACGGCGGTTCCACTGCTTCTCATTATGGCGAAATAAAAGAGCCGTGGGATTCATCCTGCTTGATTATCATAGCCATTTGGCATTTTTACCATAACTATACAGGTGTGCAGTAGTGTGCACTGAGCAGTTCAAGCCACATGGTAAAAAGGCTTAAATTGAAGATATATTCACACGCAAAGCGACATAAGGTAAAACGGTAAAATAGTAAAGTTTGCCATGCCAAGAGGATATGAAGAGCGTTGCTCGTTCCCATTGTTCAGTTTTGCATCATGAATTTCCGTACCAATGTGCATTATTGAATGATTCTGCGCTCTACAAAATACATGGCTTATTATATTGATGTCAATGTATTTCGAAATTGTATGTTCAATGCTTTCGTTGCACGATATATGATCATAAGAGAAATGCCCATGATAAAAGTACGCATAGTACCAACAGGTAAAAACCCCAACAATGGCATTATCCGATCCGATGCATGTTAAGCTTTCGTGTTGGGAATCAACTTGGATCTCTGACAACAGGTGTGGTGTGTGGTGATGATGAACTGGTGACTAGTTTCTAACATTGCCATGTATCAATCCTTTAGAAACTTTTTTGCAAAAGCCAACAGTTTTCTATTCTCCTCCTGTTACATGTTTGATGTTACTTTTTTCTACCTGAGATAATAATGATCTCTTATGGCTATGCTGTATCCACCTGGCTTTTTTGTCTGTGTGGAAATAATGTGGAGTGACTCATTAAAAAGAATAACACTTTTTTGTTTGTAGGCTTCTTTATGGTCTCTAGTCTGTTGGTGCAAAGTGTAAACTGCGCAGACACGTTATTATATTCAACCAACAAAATAATATTTATTTTCCCTGTTTTTCTTTTCATGGCTAAATGCATAATGCATAAACAGCAAATGAAAGTGGAGATGTGTAAGTCGTAAAAAGCCGGATTATTGTGGACATTAGATTTTGCATCTGTCTTGTGATGTTCGATGTTCGTGTGGTTTTGGAATTTTGTTTCTTGGATGTTTTTGCATAGGTAGTCAACATTTTCGGTTGGTCGAGACAGAGTTGCTCGCTAAAATGTCTAAAGGCATGTAAAATGAATTCTCTTGTGTTTTAACCCAAAAACAACTTGTTTGCACACTGTTTCCCTTGCGGTGGTGCAAGTCAATAAGCACGCTCAATCAAGTTCGGCTTCATTGTGACATTCTCTGTTAGCGTTTGTTACAGCAGCATAATAATATCGGTCCACAGTCCACGCTTTGGAAAGCTTAATGTGATATAAAGTGATTTTTCATATGAATTGCATGGCTCAAAACATAATACATAATGGTTTTATAGCAAAATGCCAGCATTTTTGTAATTGCAACTGATAGATTTTATTAATCAGAGAAAAAAATGTTTCAAATGAAACTGCACAATCTAGCAGGAAAAATGTTCTCCGATGAAATCTGTAGTAAATCTGTGTTAACTGTGATAATAGCTCTTCTAGTTTTCTTTTCGGGTGGCTCATGTAAGTTCATTCTGCATGTTGCATTTGCTTTTGCATGCTATTGTTGCTAAATGCAAAGTGGAAAGACAGTATAATGTAATGCGTGACAAATGTTTATCTAGTGTTTTCTTTCTTTTAACGTTTGATATGTAACAGGCAGCAAAGGACCAGAAGAGTTAAGAACCGGTCTTCTGGAACACTATGATGTTAAAACGCCACCTCCCTCGATGCCTGTCAGTGTTGGCATAAACCTGATCCTTAACTACTTTACGGTGGTATGCACTTTTTGACATGTTGACAATTTCATTTTGCTGATAAGTTGTGCTCTAAAAATGTCGCTTTGTCTTTGACAGGAAGAAGTAGAGCAATTATTCTGGGCAAATGTTTGGCTTAGTTTGGTAAGATCCGTTTGTTACTGCCAAGCATGCAGGAATTTCTTTGTGAATGAAGCAGTAAACATTTTCACAATACCATTTTTGGTAATTTGCAGAGTTGGGTTGATCCCCGGCTCAGTTGGAACACTTCCGAAACAAACAGCTCGTTTATACTTCGCTTCTCCAGTCATGAAATATGGAAGCCGGATATCACACTGTTTAACAAGTATGCTAATGCATTCAAAAATGCCTTGTCTACAAATCGTGAAATGGAACATTCACATGAAATGAAATTCTCTTTTTAGTGCTTATCCAACAGACGTTGACCACTACGGCGACACATTCCTCATGGTCTACCCCGACGGAAAGGTTACATGGACACCTCCAGCTCGACTAGCTTCCCATTGCAGACTAAACCTTATTCGCTGGCCTTATGACACCCATACATGCCATCTTAAATTTGGATCCTGGACTCATTCCGGAGCGGAAATAGATTTGAAGGTGACAACGGTGGATAACAAGCTTTCCACTGGAGATGATCCTAACCAAGCCGTAATTCGTCCCGTGGATACACAGCTTTTTATTGGAAATTCAGAATGGACCATGATTTCCACAAATGTGTCTACAGATAGGGAGTTTTACGCTTGCTGCTATAATCCTTATGTGGTGGCCACGTATAGTTTTGAACTACAACGAAATTCACCAGCTTACGTGGCTTCCATTGTGATTCCGATTATTGTGGTGTCCATTGTAAACATCATGGTGTTTCTGCTACCTCCAACCGCTGGCGAGAAGATTACCCTGGGATCTATTAACAGCTTTATTCTTTGCGTTTACTTAATTTACTTTCAGGTCAAGCTACCTGCCTTGGGGGATCAGTTACCGTTACTGGGTAAAAATGCTTCACTATTTGAAAAGTTGACAATGTTTTCATGAGAATAGAAACATGGTCCATAAATAAATACTTTATGTTTTGAAATTTGCAGTTCTCATGTTTTCATGTAATTTGGTGTTGGTGGGGATCTCTCTGATTATGTCAGTTATTGTGATCAACTTGTCCCGAGTGAGGAAAGCGTCTAGTCCACCGCAGTTCTTTCGCATGTTTTGTAATGCCAACTTTGCCCAGTTTTTGGGACTGGGTCATATAGTTCCTTACGTACGTATTCTTTATGCATTATCTCCAACATATCGCTATTAAGAATAAAAATGAATGATTCATGCCATTTCAGGTATCGCAGACGCACACACGGTTGGACGAAGGCGTTGAAATGCGTTCCCCGCATGAGAATGGCACCTCCTCCCGCATAGATTTTGACAAAGATGATCAAACCGCTAATCTTGTAGTGGATCATGACTCTGTGCCTTATATGGTAAACGCAGAGTGGATTCTACTTGCCTCCATGATAGATAGATTAACGCTCATTGTTTACTCTGTGGTGTGTGGAATCACGCTTGCTTTGTGTTTAGCCTAAAGGGAAAGTGAATTGCAATGGCAATTTATGATCATCACATTTCCATCAGTATCTCCAATCCAAACTCAACAAAATGTTACACCAAACAAATATTTTTAGGATAGGTTTATAATTATAAGTTACGTTTTTCGTGGTACGTTACATACTACTTATGATAATATTATGTCGTTTATACGTTGTGTAATATTGTACACATGCATAAGATTTATAAAGTGAAAACTAATAAAAAACGCATCAAAACTTTAACTTTCGACTTTAGGACAACGGTTTAAACATCCGATATTTTATTTTTTATTATTTTTCCAATGTTTTCTTGCAAAAAAATGCTGACAAATACACAAGGATGTTTAATTACATTACTCACACGAAACACATAAAACGCGATATACGACATTATAAGAAGAAGATTCATTACAAAGTGAATAATATAAAGATTAATCGCGAAAAAAGAAATGGAAGAATTTTTATTGACAAAATAATGAAAGAATTTCTAGCACTGATATGTTTTTTCTTAATTTTTACATTCCGCACATATATTATTGTACCATAACACATTATTGTTCTGCATTATTGAAATTCAATCATTTGATTATTATTATCATTTTTTGCTGAAGTATTATCTTGGGAGTTTTATATAGTACACAAGTTATTTTCTTTGTTTTCGTTTTTGAGTTTGTTTTTTTATAATTATTTTTTTAACTTATTGCAAATTTTCAGTATGTAGTACTTTTTGATTACAAACAATAATACCTAATAAGTATAAACGATTGTTTGACGAAGACGATATGCTTATTCGTAAAATTGGTTTTTGAAAACCTAGCTAAATCTCATTGATATGTATAGTTTAGCGTATAATAACTGATGATATGGCATTAATATCCGGATCGGAAATTGGAGTAAATATTGACTCCAGATTGCGACTTGCCTGCAGTCGCTCGTAAGAGATATTGAAAATTCCTATGATTTTCTCAAATGTGTCCCGGTCGTACACGGATCTGGCGGTGTTGGTACGGTCGAAGGGCTCTACATTAAAAAAGAGCAAATTGCAAATCAATGAAACGTAAGAATATATGAATTGATAGCACTTCTGGCATTTACCTTCTATGCAAAGATATTTCCATTGATGTGGGTCGTTTTTTAGCGATTTGTAAGCTGCGGCCTGTTTAATTGGAATGGTGCGTCCCGTCCTAACTGACACTGCGTTTTCGGTATAACTGTAAAGATTGGATTTTACGTTTAAAGTAGCTCATAATGTTTGCATAAGGAATGAATAGCACAGATTAGCACTTACTCAAAGCTTTTTCCGTAATACTTTAAGAACTGGATGAGCAAGTTGCCAATCGTCTCCTTGTTCTTACTCGTCCAGGAAGGGAGCACCTCATTGATTTTCACGTTAAGAATATTACTCGTACTGCTAAACTTTTCGGGATACCTCTGTTGCAGAATTGGAAGCACAGGCTCGTCCATTCCACACTGAAGAAAGTGTATCACCATCAGTACCAAAGAGTAGCTGGAAATTGTCATGTTTTTAGCATCGTTGATCCCGTGGTAATGCGCCCACAGCTTGACCACCAGGACCAAAGGCTTTAACCTCCAATCTGCT
Organism: Entomobrya proxima; assembly: GCA_029691765.1. Taxonomy (NCBI): domain Eukaryota; kingdom Metazoa; phylum Arthropoda; class Collembola; order Entomobryomorpha; family Entomobryidae; genus Entomobrya; species Entomobrya proxima. Next base: position 35,854,450 of record CM056170.1, on the reverse strand, counting down.
TGCGAATAGCAGTATAACAAGTGGGTGTTGCGAATTCCCACAAAGTTGTTACAGTTGAGGTCCACCTCCAGACTGCGCTTGGAGTCTCGGAACTTGAGAATAGGTACCTTTGCATAGATCAGTTCCACATTGTCTAGCCATTGGGTTGCACTCAGAGCACCATACAATACCTGTAGCTTGTCTACAGCCTCATAACGCTGATCTACGTCCGAACCACGAACTAGTAAACACATGTCAACATCGCTGGTGTTGCTACCAAAACCTGACATGGTAGAGCCCACCACTTGGAGACCAAAGGTTGGAAAGTTTCTTGGCTAAAAATTGAATTAAAACACAATTGCAATGAAAAATACGAGCAATTTTTTAAATATCAAGATAATTTTAAAGCTTTACATACATCATGTTTGAAATGTGAATTGCAAGTCATCGATCTGACAATGCGGTACACATCCCTCCACAATTCCATTTTCTTCCTAAAGGTATCTGTGGTTTGCTGATTTGCTACGAACTTGAGCCAAATCCCCTCCGACAACTGCACAAAGCAAATGAAACATGTTCCAAAATTAATACTTCATTAAGGTAATCCGCCTAAATATTATTGGATTTACTTACGGAATCAATCTGAGGGTTTTGCGACAACGCTGCTGGTCTCTCCTTTATTTCCCCAAACGTGCTAAAAGCTCTAACATATTCCTCAGGATCCAGATCATCAAACCATTCGCGTGGAAATCCCGGCAAATGGTACATTTTCCGTGGATAGTGATGAAAGCGCTGACTATGTACGGCTTGGGATAACTTGCCAGTCCCGGTGCCATTGAAAAACCTGGGCATATTATCATATCAGATTAGTACACAAATTTTTTTTTGAAAAATTGACACGCTCACTCCAAAGCAATCAAGATAAAAGCCAAACTCAAAATAAAACATGTACCATGCAAAAAGGGGATAGATGAAAGGCTCAATAAAGGTTTCATGCAAAAAGTTTCACCAGAGAAGCTATAAACCTGAAAAAATGTGACAAAGAAGTGACAATCAAGTTGAAAAGACGAAAAAACGGTTGAATGATGAATTTTTAGATGAAGAAGATGCAACTGACACCCCTTCATGACGCTATACCTCTTTTTCTCTGTGGTTGTAAATGGTTGCGGGGTGGTTATCGTGTACGGAGTATAATAATAATAACAATAATCCGGTGTGCTACACCGATTATCAATATAGGTACTGGTCACCGTTGCATATCCCGAATCATCCCCGCGATCACTGCTAGCAGCGCTGCTACAGGTAAGATTCGTCCCATCTTCGGACCACTCAATCGTCTTATCCGAAATACTACTGTTAATACTGCTATCAGCTTTTCCCATTGAGAAAGATGAGTCGGCTGGCATCAGTAATCCCAGGTTTTGACTAATTAGCTGGTGGTGAGTGTGATTGGGATGTTGATGATGGTGGTTATTATAATAAGTGAGGTGGGGGGCTGATCCTCCCCCACCAGTGTGCTCATTATAGTACTGGGTCTGATGATGATGCTGTTGATTCTGGCTGTTATTGGTGTGATGAGTATTCTGATGATGATACTGAGAGTTGGAGTGACCTCCTCCATTACTAGAATTGTTGCTGTTTCCACCATTCAGATTGTTATTGCTGTTGTGATGATGGTGACGATTCCCCGAATCATCCCCGCGATCACTGCTAGCAGCGCTACTACAGGTAAGATTCGTCCCATCTTCGGATGACCACTCAATCGTCTTTGGCGAAATACTACTGTTAATACTACTGCTATCAGCTTTTCCCATTGAGTAAGATGACTCGGCTGGCATTAGTAATCCCAGGTTTTGACTAGTTAGCTGGTGATGAGCGTGATTGTGATGTTGATGATGGTGGTTATTATAATGAGTGTGGTGAGGGGCTGATCCTCCACCGCCAGTGTGGTCATTGTAGTACTGGGTCTGATGATGCTGTTGATTCTGGCTGTTATTGTTGGCATGATGAGTGTTCTGGTGATGATATTGAGAGTTGGAGTGACCCCCTCCATTACCCGAATTGTTGCTGTTTCCACCATTCAGATTGTTATTGCTGTTGTGATGATGGTGACGATTCTGTTGACCATACTGATGATGGTAGTTCTGACCCTGGTAGTGGCTATTGGGATTATTGTGGTGGTAGGAGTTGTGGTAGTGCCTTTTATAATGGAAGGGTTGAAGGGTACAAGTCAATCAAAGTAACAAGCAACAAACCAAAAAAAACAGAACAAAAAAATGCACAACTTCAACCAAAAATCAAACACAAACCGTTAATCAATCATCACACAAAAAAATCATCATGTATGCTTTAAAATGATAATCATTATTAAACCGTTTTTAACTAACTTATTTCCGGCATTCCGGTGATGCCCGTTCCCATTGTTGTACCGTTGGTAGTGCATATTATTATGACCTCCATAGCCATAATGATGCCCCCCATACTTTTTGTACTGCCCGGAGGAATGACGATTATTGTAGTCCCGGTAAGTCTTATGATTTGACAAGGATGAGCTGCTATGATTATTGCCACCGTTATTTCCACCGTTGGGGTTGATGGAGGTTCCATTATTGCGATTATTTAAAGTATCACTAGCACTACTACCTCCACCACTGCTGCTGTGATTACTGTTGGAGGAGCTTAGACCATTTAAAGTGGCACCATTAGCAGCAGTGGTCACTCCGTTAATTAAAGTGGTGCCACCGTGGCTGGTAACCGTCTGAGCCTCCATGGTGCCTGCTGCTTAACAGCAGCCTCTGGACCAACTGTTCAACTTTCTCTCTGTGAAGCTCTAGCTTCACAAGTGGTTTCAAAAGCGGGTTTTCCCTGGGCTTTTGGGAGCTCTTGATGCTGTCGCTGGAATGCGGTGTGCGGACAGCGGATGTGGACCAAGTGCAATGTCGCCGATACTCCAGCTAACTTCCTTCCGAAAGCTTCTACGAACTTTCACTTTTCAGTTAACTTAACAAATATTAGCTAATTAAGTTAGCACTTGGCAGTTATGTACAGGTATTATTTTGATATAGGCAATTCACAGGTTAACGTTTTTTTAGAGTTTCACCGGTCTAAAAAATGGGCGATCGGGGACAATAATACTTACAAAGTTAAAAAATTATGATTCATTTAATTAACAATCAGTCAAAAATATATATACTATATACGCTTCTTTTTTTACTTAATTATTTTTAAATGATTTTTTTGTAATTATTTAAACTATTTTGAAAGATTAATATAAAAAATATATTTTTGTACTTTTTAGGATACTTATATTCTTGTTTTTATAAATAATTATTTTAAAGGAAGATTGTATAAATTTTTTTGTGTTATCTTGTAGCGTGTAATTAAATTAAATTATTTCTAAAATTACAGAGAGAAAGTCGGGTTATGTAGTGACTTTTCTAAATAAAAAATAATATATAACTGAAATTGTGTCAAGTGTTCCAGCAAAAAAAAAATGACACTCTTTTCTCTGTGCGTGTGTGTAATTTACTGGCTATGCATAATGCAATCTTGATGACAAGTTAAGGACCTGTGGACAAGATAAAAGATGGGCATAGCACAGTTACACTAGTGGAGAGTCTGGGGGTGTATAGAAGCATTCGTTAAATGGATAGGTATCGAGTTAACGATGTGTAGGTTTAGTTGAACCGTTAATAATAATGCATGATCATGCGAAACCCAAAAAACACATATTAGATATATTTATATACTTTTAAGTGTTTTTCCATTCTTTTTTCATGCCATCATGATCATCATGGGCTTGCCTTTGTTTTTGTATGTTTTTCTCTGTCAAGTCAACTGAGAAACCTGCTAGAAAACTGTGGTGCCTGAGCATGCTAACTTTTCTTTAAGAAGTTGTAAAGAATAAGGTACATAGTACATTACCCTAATTTGGATAAAAAAATGTTTTAACTCTCTGGTTTTTCTTTGTGTGGGCTGTGGATTGTGGACAAGGGAATTTCCCACTTTTCTTGACACCAAAGCAGTTCTTTACCGTTTTTTTACTCTGACTAGCTTCCAGTGATTTACATTTATTGATTCATTATGCAAATTGAAAAGAATGAGCATTATAAGTCACCTATGCAGTATAGGTTTAAACATGACGCTTTTTAATAAACGTGAACATTCTGCAGATTCTTTTGACAATATTTTGGAATTGGAGGTGTGCAGAGCATGCACATTAAACTGGGGTCTGTTTCACCGAAATTTTTCATTGCTTTCATTATCATTATCGCATGAATGATAATGAAGCAATGAGCCGCGCTGGTGAACCAGACCCCAGAATACTATTTTGAGTTGTGCAGATTACGATACGAATCCAAATCCGAAGCGTAATTTGGGGCCTGATTCACCAAAATTTTTCATTCCTTCATTATCGCGCGATATAATGATAATGATGCAATGAGCCGCGCTGGTGAACCAGACCCCTGTACATTTTTTACCTCACCCAACTTTACCTGTCCTTTGTTCCCCTTTCCACAATAATTTTAAGCAAGAAGCCAAAACCAAGCCAAACTACCAAATCTTCATATCTTTCTTGTAAAGAAGAACACAACAAGTAGCTAGAGAAAGGAATTCTTCAACTGTGTAATTCAATCTTGAGCCCTATTGTTTCCCCATTCTTTCAATTTTTTAAGTTGTTTGTCTAACAAATACGCAAAGTCCATAGATTTCGGTATTTTTTCAAAAGATAAAAAAGATTTATTATTAAAACCATAATGCACAGTAATCGATTCTTACGCAATCGGCTCTTTTGTACACGTAATATGTGCGATGACTATGAAAAAACCGCTAATCATATCTTCGGTTTCCTTTCATTAAAATATTATTCAATGATTCAATAATCTTGAATAATTCTACGGTGGAGGTTAGAAAAACATACCAAAAAATCTTAAACTTCTTTAGCACAGAAAGCATGTTTGTAAAACATCAAGAAAAACATTAGCATTTATGTAATCCTACAAAGCGAATTCTGAAAACCACCGAAAAATCGTATCCTAAAATTTTCTTACTTCCGACCCGACACCCTTCTTGTTTATCGGATTAGCGCCCACGGCGAGTGTCCATTTTTCTTTTAACTTTTATCGATATCCGTCACTGTTACTAAAATATCGCCGTAACAGAAAAGTAAGCTGCAACATTTGTTGCAATTCCCACTTCCACCATACACCATAGTTTTGATCATAGGTAGGTTTCATGAAATATGATATCATGAGTCATGATTTTGATGACTATGGTGTATGGTATCAATGAAAAATTAAAATGATCACCGTTTCAAACTGCCATTCAATCAATATCCCGATTAAGAAGTGTGGCAACTCACACAATTCGGTATGGTTGTGTTTCTTACCCTATAATTTTCGTCTAATAATAATAATAATTTACAAGACTTTTTAAGGATTATAATGTATTACATAACCACAATCGATCTATTGCATTTGCAACTGTAATATTTTTTCAATAATGAAATGGTGATCTAGATCGATTTCTCTATAACAAAGAGACAAAGAATCCCAAACGGAAACAATCTCGGGTTTCACACGAAACCGATTTTTAATCCTGCGACTTTGTTTTTCAAATTCTGCTGACACTTATGGTCTATGATGAAATGTATTGCGTTTGCCTTAACCTTCATGAAAATGTAATTATTCTAGAAAATTAAAAGTATAACTTAATTTAACTGCAATTTAATTGTTAAAGCTTGTACAGTTTGGAAGGGATTTATATCCGCTGGTTGGATTTTCGACGATTGAGGGTTCAATGACAGATTGACAGATGTAAAGTAAGCTTTCTATGAAAAGTTTTCATTGATGTTGATATCATCGTCATCGCTATCTGATTAGCTAACTGTGAAACCAATTTGCAAAATGGCTTCTGTGAGGCATCGCCATGAGCCAGTCGAGGAGGACCCAGGAGTGATCCGTGCTCGCAATAAGTTGAAAAATATCCTGCGACAACAAAAGTTTCGTAGTCGTTGGGGGGAAGTGGATGAGGGTGACAGGGTTTGTAGTGGCAATGACGATTGCCAGTGCGATAATTGTATTTGTAAGTGCCCAATAACTAGTTGACACTTAAGTAAGTGCATGGTGTAATTTATCTTGCTTTTTGTGACTTTTTACAGTGAACGACTTGTCCGGAAGTCAGCAGAAACCTTTCCAGAGGAATTCCAAGAAGGACGGGGATAAGAAGACCAGCCTTGTGTGCAAGATGTTTGAGAGGAGTGTTGACCTGTCCCAGTTTCCAGAGAATACACCGCTTTATCCCATTTGCAAGAGTTGGATGCAGAATAAACCGAAGCAGGAAAGGTAAGGGTTTGGAAAGAGTCTTTTGCGGTTTAATCATGTTCAATGAACATTGTTCATGTTCTCATGTTTTAAAGTTTATTTTTATCTTTTGAAATAGTGTGAACAAAGTTGGTGGAGATGACAATCTTCAAGTGATGAAGACTGATTCGCATGTCCAGGTGTTTCCAAAACCGAAGCCGCTTGCATCCCGCTATGATAAGTTTGGAAACAAGATTTCCACCTTCCCGCTTCCACCGACTCTGTCAACGAAAGATTCTAAAGCCATATTGTCACGCATTGTAAGCTTAAAATTTTATGCGAAATTTATCAGTATAGTTAGTTGATTATCTTAATTTTGTACTTAATCGAAATTATAATTGATCATGTTTTCAGATCTCCAATCCAGACGTTGACGAGGCTTCCTTGCCCTCCCCAGCGACTTTATTTCAAAATCATATGGATCGCTGGGTTCAAGTTCGGGAACATTGGAGACGAGAGGGTGCTCGACGGGAAAAATGCTATGAAGCCAGTTACGCCATATTTCGAAGACTGCACCAGGAGGTGGAAGATAAGACGTGAAGGGTGAAGGAAAATTCTATTAATCTTTATTTCATGAACTCTTACAGGTTTATTACTTCATGATTGAAAGTAATTTAGATTTAATTTTGCGATAAAATTAATTATTTCGTGTTTATTGATTGATTATGATTTACGATTAGCTTCTTTGATTTCATCTTGATGTGATTTTGTAGTAGAATAGATAAAGCAGTCAATAAAGTTGTTGTATCATCAGGTCAAATTAGCAACAGTGTTTATAAATCTGAACTGAAGCAATTGCAAATTGACACTTATTTGCAGACTGAAGATTACACCTTGAGGCTTCAGAAGATTAAGATCCAACCAAACAATTTGCTAAATCATTTCATATAGCTTTGTTGTAGTTTCGTTTGATAAAAAGTTGCTTGACAGCCCCGTCACATTCTTATCGTTTCAATACTGTCTCACGTCACCCTATCTTCTTGTTTCATCTTTGATTTCATTGAATCTAATATTTCATTAGCTGATTTTTATTCATGCTTTACTACTTATCGTATTGCTAGTATATTTATACGACAAATCAAATCACAATGTTGCAAAAGGAAAGGGTAAGATAATTTTTTACGAAATAATGTTTGCATGTAGTATTTTTTCTACTGCAATTGCATTTTATGTACTGTAGGCTTTAATGCTTATTAGCAAAAAGGTAGTTTTGATGAATTGGAATTAAATTAAGTACGGGACAACCTGCCCGTGTCTGCATACATAGTAAAAAGTAAGAAAACAAGCCGGTGTACTATAAATTATATAAAAGCGTTTTGTCGAAAGTAGCCTAACATTTTAATCCTATTCCAGAAAAGTGGAGAGATATTTTTTGGCTTACGGTCTGACATGTTGATCCGATTAGGCCAATTTAAAAAAGAAGAGTGTGTGCTTCAGTGTAAAAGTATGCATGCATGTTATTTTGTGGATGCATGATTGTATTTGTATGTAGTTCCTAGATTATGTATACCCTAATAGATATACTTCAAGCCAAAACTTTGAATAATCATGTTTTTTAGAAACCTAGCGCAGTCAAGTATAAAGCATTATCAGCAAACTGCTTTTTGCATAGATAGTTTTAATTCTCATTTTAACCACATTCCGTTTTACTAACGTTGCTGCAACGTACAGGGGAGTAGTAATGTATGTGGATGACGAATGCATGATATACGTAAACTAGTAAATATATTGTAGTTTGCTTGGATGTTGGAAGAATCAACGTCACTAGTACTTGCCCAGTGTACAGATTTTGGAACTCTCGTTAATTCGTTCAGTCTTTTTTATTGGACTTACCGTCAGCCTTCATTCATTCTCTTTTCTAAAAGTTGGACCTTTTGAGATTTGCATGCTTCCACTGAAAATAGTGCTTGGAAGCGCGAGCGTAGTCATTTACATAAAAAGAATATTACGAAAATAAAAACGTATTTAAAGTTTAGACTAGTTCACTTACAATAATACTAGGTGTACTTTTAAAAGTTAGTCGTAAAATGTGTTTGAAAAGTCAGTTTTTCTTAAAGGATCAAATCTTTCTTATTATTAGTTTGTATGTATTTATTTACTCAAATTACTTCATTTTTTCAACTCTGTCAGACTTCCATTTTGCACTACTTCGATGTACGAAACAAACCTGAGCTTCATGTCGTTGTTGTCGTTGCTTTAAACGAATCATTAAAAGACTTGACATGGACTGGCATATAGCTGACAACTTGATTTCCCAAAAGACAACAACATCAACTTGTAAAAAAATCAGAGACATACAAACACATACTACATACAGCAAGAAATATCTTACGTAAAGCTAGCTAACTAACAGCCAATAACCCTTTTTTCTGATTCCTCATCCCTACTTATAAATAAAATGCAAAGTAGCATAGCAGGAGAGTAACGTTGCTCTTATCAAATCCGCGTAAAAAATGATTCAATCTAAAGCAAACTAAATCATCTTGATCGCACTTGTTCATATATGCTTATTTTTATTAGAAAAATATTAAAAAGAGTTCATTTTTATTACAGGAAAGATGTGTATAGCGGATTTTGATTTATTTTGCTGCGTGCCCTGTCAAGCCTCCGTTTCTGTCTGACAAGTTCTTTGAATCATTGGAGACTTCATTATTTCAGAAAGGTAAATAAGCAGTTTAAGAAGTACATAAAGGGGCAAAAAGAAAAAAAAACTTACAGAGAAAAAGAAATTGACATCGCTTGTCATATAAAAAATAAGAATAATTCCGTTAGGTTGAAAAATTGAAGATAGGATTTCTATGCAAAGGCACACTGGGGTAAAGTTGGAAAGCTCAAGTAAAGTATTCATGGTAAGCCTTCTGTATGCGTGAGCAACTACACAGATGGAAAAAATGCCTGTGATCTATGAATAATGAACCATTAAACTTAAACTGGGTGGTTAGCATGCATGTGTCAATTTGGAGTAAAAACTGTATTTGTACAAAGTAAGCATTCTAGTTAGTAGTATAAAGGTTCATGCACTCTTTTTATTTAGAATTCCCAACGGTAGGGAATTCACATGCTATAAGAAGACTAATTTAATGAATACTTTATTTACCCAGAAAATTATCCGATTTGTTTTATGTAAGCTTTATGCAGGTTGTTTAAACAAGCAATTTACAGTGAGATATTGATACGTATGAGTGATGACAAATGCATAAAGCAATGTTCTTGAGCAATGAATATCTGTAAGTATAGAGTAAATTCTTAGCTTCACTTTACTTTAGGTAACTGCTGTTTACAACTTTAATTAGGAATTGGATGAAAATTGGGTAGTAATTGAGTTAGAAGGACAGGAAGGTATTTTTTACAATGATCTATTTTATGACCAGGGGTCTGTTCACCATCGCGGCTCATTGCTTTATACTTGCGATGATAATAAAGCAATGAAAAATTTCGGTGAATCAGACCCCAGAATTCAAAATCCAAACCAGTATATTGGGTTTGAGGCTTGTCGGAACATTTTCAAGTAGACACAAAGAGTCTTGCTGCATATGAAATGGAAATAACCCTTACGCATGATTTTGTGAACAAGCCACTTTTCTGCTACATTCACTTACTAATTTGCTCACTAAATATTAAAATGAACAAACCTCCACTATACCGATGATGATAACCAGCTGTGTAATCAATTTTTTAGGCTGTTATTGTGCCAGCAGGAACAAAAATCAATTTGCTTAAATTTCATGTTAAGCATAGCATATTATGCAAGAAATTTTTACCCTGTATATAAAAGCAACCTAATAAGTTCATGTGTAAATGTAAATTTTAAAAGGACAATTACTCCAGAAAATAGAAAAAGACAGAGAGTCTCGGACTGAATGAGCAACACAAAATGAGTTTTATTCCCGAACAGAAACCAAGTTCCATCCTTTTATGCTTTAAAAAAGTATTCAAAATTGGTTCCTGTTGTGCCATAAATGATAAAATGGCACAGATATAGATAACTGCGGGTAATTACCAGAAAAATGACAAAAAGAAAGTGTAAACCAGTTATGCTCCGTAAAATGGACTTTTTATTAAAGTTGCTGCATTGCCCAAGCAATATTGTTGCTTTTTCGTTTTTCTTATAACATATCAAAAGGGGAAAGTTTATTTTTAGGTTGTGCATTGATAATGTGTGGATGAACAAGCTTGAATAGAGATGGAAAAGTTGACAGATGGTGATTTCCAGGGTGGTTGGAAAATTGCATTAAGCCTGCCCACTTTTGTCGCTTAAAAATGTGTCGCCGCCACCATACTACCACCGTCACCGTTGTGCGTTTTGCATTGTTATTCTTGCATAAATGATAATCTTCATGTAATTTTTTGGCCTTTGTTGTTGTGTGGTAAAGCTAGGACATGTGTGCATGTCATGAAAAAAACTGCGACACAAGCTTAATTGACATAAATGAGAAGGAAATTGGGTTTTATTATTAACAAACAAAAAAGTTTATCAGCATCATTTTTATAATTCTGAACAAGCTTAAAAAAGAGTTTGATTTTTTTGTATGTGTATTCAAGTGTAACCCACTTGACTTCCCCTAGAATCTCTTGTCCTTTTATCTGTACACCTTTAAAGTGGCCAATTTCCTTAGAAAATATGACACATAACTTTGTAAAATATTTAGCTTTTAAAAGTGTGCTGCGCTATCATCAGCAAATCCTTTTATAAATTATTAATAGATATAACGTTCTCGTTATAAACGGTTTTGGCTATGCTGCATACTGCATACTTTCGAGTAGATGTGGGGTAATGACGGAATTTCATATATAATTCTAAATTCCACCAAAGATTAACAAAATAGTTGATGTTTTCTCACCCAGTGTAAATATCATTATGGGATAATCCTTCTCTTTAACTTTACAGATTATAACCGCCCGTGGCATTAGAACCATTAGACATTTGAGAAGTAAACAACACCCATTCATTAATATTAAAATATCTAACATCATTTTCTGATCCCATCCCATTAGCACAAAATCATAGTCATTCTTTTGCAAAGTGCATTCCAGTAAGCCATTAACGGCCAGAGTGACGGCGACAACTCTAGCTGTTATGATTTATTCTAAGAAGATCATTCACACATGTGACAATGTCATCATGTTATCAAAACCCATGTTGGTGACCATTGGAAAAATGGTGGTGACAAAGAGACGCGATCCGCTAATGGGTATTGCTAATGGAAGTCATCAGATCTTAAGAAAGATCAATTTTGCGTTTAGACATGATGTTGTTACCTTGTTTGGCTTTGCTAATTACCTTCGGCATGACTTTATGATTTTTGAAAGCGATTCTTTCGAAAAGTTCAAAGTTATGCGACAAAAAGTATGCTCATTATTTGGCGAATTTGACATGTGCAGCCTAAATACCATCAAACTATCCCTTAAAATATTTAAATGAGCTATTAAGAACTGACTGCATGGATATCACTATATTACTGCCGTTGAAGTTCATTTAGCATTGCTACCAGGATTTTTAGGTGGCCTTTCAAATGACTACTGGTAAGCATTTACCTTTTGCGGTTTACCATATATGAAAGAAGGTTTGTAATGTTGATGATCGCGCTTTCCCCTATTGAACATCACATTACCAACGGCATGTCATAATCTCGAATCATCCTGAACAAAGAACTTTCATAAAAATTTACTGTTATACCTACTACGATGATGATGACATTAGCCAACATAATATGTACCCTTGCCCTTAAACATGAAAAATGTTCCCTTTTCAGGAGCACTTGAAACATTTCAACCATCTTTTTAAAGAGATTGGCTGGTTGAGCAACTCCAGTGAATGAAAAATTTGAAAAATAACTCCGAATCTGCTGAAAAGTGAAGAACATGCATTGTCCATAATAATGTTTCCAATTCCATTACATACCTAATCATCACTATTTTACCACCACAAGGCTTAATGGTTCTTTTCATACAGCCTCCCTTCAACAAAAATGATGATGAAAGAGGAAAGGTGTCTCTAATCCACACAAAATTCGCCATGCTTGCTCAAGCAAATAATACGGAGATATATACAGCGAAAAAATGAACTGAGAGGGGAAGCTTTTTTCATACAAAAGACATCAGACATCAGATCATGAGACAAATATATACACGAGGGGAAACTCAGGAATAAATGGAAAAGCTTACCAAATGATATGCATTCATTTTCATATCACTCCTTTTTAGACGCATACCTCAACATGAAATTAGAAACTATTACGTACAAATTACCATTTTTTGTCCAGTCTGTTGCTCTATTCAAAATGGTGTCGTGCCAAACGCTGCTTAGACAAAGGGTACAAAAAATGCTTTAGTTTTTTTCACACATGACGTGACCACCAAAAAATCATTAGTACATATAATTTAGCCAATAAGTGTTCATTTGAGTAAAAAAAAGGTTTCTATTTTCACATTAGGCTTTTTTATGACCACTGGTCAAGGAAAAAAGTGTGTCTGCATTGATATATTACGTGACTAAAACTTCAGTGATCCGTACAAGAAAAAATGCATCTGTCCCCACTTCTTCTTTTCAGAGAGGCTCACGTGTGAAAGGCGGATAAAACTGCAGAGTAAATTAGCCTTTGAGCCCAATGGCCCTCTTCAGACAGCCATTTAGTTAGCGTAATAAACTTCTCAAGAAATAGCATCCGAGCATTTTCAGCATCATCCCAGTACTCACTTCTCAAAAGATTCATTTTCGGAAAAACGCTTCTGCTGCAGCTTCAGAAAATGAAGTTGCCGTCTGCTGCTGTTGTTGTTCCTTTCTCCTTTTTGCCGACACCGCGATGAGTCCACCAAAGTTAATAGTGCCACGCTATAAAGAAAAGCAGACTTGAAGAAGAATGAATGCACACACTCTTCATTTTGAGAGCTCTAACAACCTTAACACGTACAATCCATTTTACTAGGATTTTCAACTTGCATTGTACAGGCAATTTACTACGGTGCACACAGTAAACACGGTGGAAATGAAGAGGGGAGAGGTCTAGCTCCCACTCTGGCGAACTATCAGCTTTACTTGATTTCTAGCTCCACCTCGCTCTGGGCTCTAACCATCTCCTCCTATTATATTCTTACAATTTCACATGCTTTTCTACACACAGAGAACAGAGCAATGTGTAATATTATGAATGACTACTAGGCAATGTTACTCATCGTCATCACACAATTGAAAAGCATTGCGTTTTATATAATGCATTATTTCGCCTAGTCTTCTTTTCTTTGCACATAAACCGTTCCTTTATTCTCTGCCACCTTGGCTTGCCCTATCAAAAAAAATATACGTAATGTGGCTGAGCATCACCACTACTCAAATGGAACACAAGCGTTTTCTCAGCAGCACAGCGAACACTGTGTGGATTTACACATTTTGAATCAGACCAGGCTATTTTTTCCACGTTGAACAAAGCTTTTAAGCCACTTCGCAACGTTTGTGCTTTAGATTGGATTTTATTACACAAGCACATTCGGGGAGAGAAGAAACAGCTTTAGAATTTGGTTTTGGAGGAACACAAACGGCAGTATACATGCTTATTATGGTATGGTGTCTAGGTAAAAAAGTAAAATCAAGAGCTTTTTCATCGCTGCTGCTTTCTCAAAAGAACACGCAAGCATACGTATAAGCGAACACCGGCACACATGAAAAACGGTTGGAGAACAAAGTAACTTTTCTCAATCGCGTCTTGGATCTCCTTTGGAAATGGTAATGCATTTTCTTTTGCAGAGGATAAAGCAGTGTGGCTGAGTTTGGCTTTTGCTGGGCAGTTTACACTAATGAAAAGTGGCAGACCTTTCATCTCTCTTAAGAAGAAGGAGAAAGGAAAAAATAGAAACGTCAATGTCAACATTATCATTATCACTACCATTTTCTCTTTTTTCAATAAAAATTAGCTGGAAACAAAATTAATGCTGGGAAAAGTACAAAGAGAAGAGAAAATATATTTTCAAGTGGATTTTGTGTGTGGTTTGACCTTTTTGATCTTTAAGCCATTTTGTGAAAGTGGCTGGATAACTAAAAAGCTTAAAAATCACTTATACTATTTTCCATTTCCCAAAAAGTAAAAAAGTGACCATTAAGTGTGTTTTGGTGTGTGTGGATTCCTCAATTAGCTTTGATTGAACAAAAATGGCAGTGGACAATAGTGGCAGTAGTCCGGCAGTAGCAGAACGTGAGCCTGACCTTAGTAGCACCAAATCCGTGGTAAAAGTTAGCCTTCCTAGTCCCTCCAGCTCGTCTCCAAATTCATCCTCTTCTCCCACAGCCATTGCTTCGGCTGGCATGACACCTCCATCATCTTCCTCCTCCTCGGCAGCTACCCAACTTGCCATAAACACGGTAGTTTCCGCTGGCTCTCAACCCATTCACAGTATTGATGCCATACTGGGTTTAAAAGCGGCTGCGGAACGGAGCAGTAGACAACTCCAACATCAGCACTATCTTCAGAATAATCATTTGCACAATCTGAGCCATTATCATCATTTGAGTCCCACATCGCCTCATCATCCCCATCATCCCCTGCATCATCATCTTGCCCATCATTTGAACAACAACAATAATGACTTGAATCACTTAAACCACCATAATTTTCTCAGTAGTCAAATGATCATGAATGGAGGTGGAAATAAGGGACGTAGTGGTAATAACGGTAGTGCTAATAATAGTGGTTCCTCCTCAGTGCTTGTGGGTGGCAGTGGTGGAGGGAGCATTTACGTTCCACCCGGTTGTCACAGTGGAGGTGACGGTAGCGAGAACAATTTCAGCGATCATAGTAGCGGACCACCTTCCCTGTCTTCGAGCAGCGCAGACTATCATTACGAACAGTTGCACCAGCAGCAACATTCACAGCAGCAGCAGCATCACCAGAATCACTCCGCGGCTGGTGGAGCCAGTGGAGGAATGGAGTTTGGAGGGGATCATCGTCATAATAGCGAGGGAGGAGGAAACGGATCGCAGCAACAGGGAAATAGCAGACGGGGTCTTAAACGGAGAATCAAAGGAGAACCCATATCAGGTAAGCAAAATATGCATGCAAAATGCAAAGTTTGAATATTACAACTTGATAAAGATTTTTTTGCTACTACGCAGTTATAAGTTTATGGTCTTGGTCTGATCTAATAAAGCAGACTTGATTAAGAAATTATTATTAATCATGACATCAATAAAATCCACCTGCGGGCTAACTGGTACTGACTTGCTGCTGTGCTAGTTCGTAGTAGTAAAGCCAACACGCAGAGAGCATCTCGGATACTTCTGTTGTCTTTTGATAGATGAATGCGTATATATGGTAAAAGCACCATGCCAAGCCCGACTCCCGACTCCCCTGGGACTCGTAATGAGCTGTTAATTAAAGACGCATTAATTAAGATAGAAAACAAGTAGATACACGGAAAAAAGAAATCAAGTCGGCGTGTGTCCAACTGACATTTAGACAATAGTAGCAAAGTAGTAGCAGATGTTTATCAGTTTTACAATTTGATAAGAAGAAGTTATAACAATGATGATGAAAAAGTAGGCGGAATAATATAATTCAGGTGGCACAACAAAAAGGTAACTTGATGGTAAAATGGTAATGGTAAGTAATGATAATGGTGGCGGTGTACGCACGTCGTCGTCGTGTTGAACATGAACACAGCCTATTATTTTTGTTACCTTGAAGGCTTGCTAATGGCAGAAGTGGTAGCAGTCAATCAGAAGCCATAATTATAATAGCGGAGTGCGCGTCTTATCACCTCTGCAGCATCTTGATTTTTTATAAAAAAGAAAAAAGGTAAATGATGAAGCGGAACGTAAAACGTAACTCGGTATACGCGAGGATTGTGTGGCTTCTTTGGCGGACATGGTACAGTAGTAATAAAAAAGTGATGCATTTTAAAAGATAGAAAGATTATATAATTATTATTGTGGCTGATTATCAGTTGGTGGCATCAAACAAAAATATTTTTACCTTTGGCTGTCAATTCCTGATGATGGTAATGTTCCAGCACAAAAGATAAAAAAGGAAAGATATTGAAATGAGCTTGGAAAATGATCATGTCTTCTTTCGTGCTTCTTGTCTTGCCCATCTTTTGTCTCATTTTGACCATTTTTATGCTAAATATAAAAGTATTCTTCTCTTGTGATCAATATGATAGAATATTCATGTTCATGATGAGTAATATTTAAATGTGTTCAATGTAGCATGAAAAGAGGAGGAGGAGAAAAACAAGATTTTGTTTTGTCCCTTTTTTGTTGCGGTGCGCTAGAGCAGAACTAAAATGGATATGGCATTGTGAAAATTGTCAAGTGATCATCCTTTCGTGGTCACGCTTCATTTACCAATATCTGTCATGAGACACACTTTGCCATTAACTAAACTGTCATCATATTATGTATATTCTCCCGAGAGAAAAATCATTTGATGTGTGTAGTGCACCGGAATAAATACAAATAAATGTTTACATGGGCTTGTCTATGCAAAAGCACAAAAATAAGAGGAAAAACAATTTTTCCAAATTATTAACACCTAACAATGATACAAGTATGTATTGTAAATGTTTAGCTGTTAAAATTCAAGGAAAACCAATAATATGATTGAGTAAAAGAAATAGAGCAGAAAAAATTGCAGCATTTTATTGTTTCAAACCATCAGGATGAAATTGAGCATTTAAAAAAATTGAACATTGAACATGGTACATGCTTCATTTGCACAAGGTTATAACTTATACAAGCACAAATGCCAATTATCCCTTCTTTTCGCAATGTAATAAGCACATTAAATTCGCCAAATAGCTTCAAGTAAAGTAATTATCCGTTATCAGTTTTTATCATCAGCAACTTATCACCATTATCATCATATCGACAAATAGTTAGGCCTTTGAACATAACAAGACATAAAATTAGAAGCTAAAAAGAAATTGACAAAGTTATTATAAGCTCGTGTGTTATGTCCTAGAGCTGCTAAGTAGGTACAAAGTAGCTGAAATGGATTTTATTAAACATTCAATTTGGTCGTTTAAAAGAAAGTTGGAAAAAATTATTGAATATTAACATCCCGTCGGGTAATAATAGGCTATAATATTATAATTGGCTCTTTCCTACACAACAACAAAATGTTAGAGTGTCGACGGTATAAACTATGCATGTAAGTTGGCCGTATGAATTTGTCGATAGCACGAAAAAGTTATTAAATTCCAAAAATAATACACTTTGTTTACTACCAACCCATATATTTACCACAGTATAAATACATAATCCATCAAGTTTTTTTAGTTTTTACAGCTATCTCTTTAGCATTATTATATGGTAATGGTGATATGTAACGCACGAAAAAAACAAAATGATAAGATCATCGAAAAGATAAATGCTACTAATTCTTCGGTAAAAATATCAAAAATATGACAAGTAGATGTACATACACGATGACATGACATGTAAAAAAAACGTACACGTAACAATCAGTTCAATGTTCCGTGCTTCCTCTTTGAATTGTTGCTTGCTACATAATAAACGGTGCATGCCAATTATGTACATTTTGTAAAACGGTTTATAAAATACATGACGACAAGTGAGCATTAGATCACATTTCCTTCCGTGTCTCCTTTCTTTATAAGGTGCTCCCTTCTTTTAGTACTTGCTTGCACTAGCACCCTCCGGGCGAAAAACGGAGTAAATTGGTTTTACAACGAGAGACTAGAGAGAAAAACAATTGAAAAATATAATTAAGATCCAGGACATTGATATGCGCTTTGCCAGAAGAACAAAAGCATGTAATAAAAGCAACAAATAGTTTTTTTTATTATCAAGGTTTCTTCTTTCTTAAGATGTACATAAGCTTTATACTACATAGTTTGGAAACATATTTATTATTTTATTGCGATTTACGTCATATTATCAACAAAATCATCATCATCAGTCATTTTAACATGCATATTAAGTATGGACATGAAGTAGTAGAGTAAAAGAGAGGAACGGGATATTATGGAAATTTGAGATGTTGCATGCGCGACCAAAGCTTATGTACACTCAAAAATAACACTAAAAAGGGGAAATGCCACACACGCACTTTTCTCTCCAAAATGAAATGAACAAGCGAGCTGAAACAAGAATTATATTGTTTGGGGAGAGGAACATGTCATTTGAAAGCAAACAAAATCATGAAATAAACAGAGCCTCTCGTGTTGCTTTAGAATGTCATGATGATGATAAGAGAAAGTTGAAACTGGAGAATGGATATTTTTATTCGATTTTGGTTTAATGCATATAGAAAACTGTACTGCCGAGGATTCCGGGGATTTTGGAGGCAGTGGTGGTTCCTCCATGGCAAAACATCGTTCAGGTTCCGCCGGAGCGGCATCAGATACGTCATCCGACTTTGGTGGAGGGGATCATGATGGATTGCTAAACGGCTCGGTGGTAGATGACCCTGACGAAGAGCATCTGGATGAGAACAGTCCCGTACCCAGTCCTGGAGGAGGTGGTAGCGCAGCCAGTGGAGGGGATGGGAATGACATGGGCGAACCAAAGAAAAAGCACAGAAGGAACAGAACCACTTTTACCACATATCAGTTGCACGAGCTGGAGCGAGCCTTTGAGAAGAGTCATTATCCCGTAAGAAAAGCTAAAAATAGAAGTGGGTTTTTGTGAAGGTGGAAAGGAAACTTATAAGCAATAACGGTAATTACATGTTAATTTTTATGGAATGTTTCTCAGGACGTGTATAGCCGGGAGGAGCTCGCGATGAAAGTCAATTTACCCGAAGTTCGTGTTCAGGTAGGAATTATTTTTCAATTTGAATTTTTGTGCTATTTTTAAACTCTCTCCCAGAAAAAAACAACAGCTTATTATTCACCGTTTTTTGATTCATAAAACTGCATACATGATGACATGACTGATTCATTCTTTGGAAACAATTGAATTTAGCAAAACAAACGAACCCACACACCATGCACGTTGTTGTACGTGTGCTCGTGCATATCCGCGATTTGCAATAATGACCCGGTCATTTGCTAAAATGGAAAAGGGAAAATGAATTTGTGTGTGTATTTATTGCATGTTTTATTGCTATACACACTCCATATCATCCGCCATTCTGGCGGTGTGCATTTCAGTTTCATAACCTGTCGGGTAGTTTATAGAGTATGCATGCCAAAATGTGATATATCCATAAAAATATTAACTTGGCCCGTGTGGCCCACTAATTTTTATTATTTTTATTTGATTAAATAACATTTGTGACTAAAACGGGGGAGGTCACCGCCAAATTGCCACTTTATTAATAGTTCCTTGAGGAAATCACGAACAAACAGTCTGCAAGGCAAAAAAATGAAGTCTGAACCCAGAAAAAATCTTGATAAGTCAAAGAAATTTAAGTTGTATGCAAAGCACGATCTCCCTGCACAAGTCGTTCATTCATTTGAGCCCATTATTTTCTCATAAAAGGC
Organism: Entomobrya proxima; assembly: GCA_029691765.1. Lineage (NCBI taxonomy): Eukaryota > Metazoa > Arthropoda > Collembola > Entomobryomorpha > Entomobryidae > Entomobrya > Entomobrya proxima. Next base: position 35,834,672 of record CM056170.1, on the reverse strand, counting down.
GGACCCAACACACGGTCTTCTTAATTTTCTCTAAACATTTCTGCCACCGCCGCAGCAACAGTAACAGCAACTTTTACTTCCAGGGAGAAATCCTATAGCCACCACTTATTTATAATTCTGGAGAAGCAAAAAATTTAATTCGTTTTTAATAAGACTGATTAAATGGTTCGTTTTGTGTAGGAACGTGTGTGGGGCAGTTAAAACAGTAATAGGTAATTGCATACACAGCCCAATTCATGTACCACCACCACCGCCACGGTAGAAGGAAAATGACTTTACGATATTATGTGCTACTTCATAATAATAAATATGAGGTCAGCATTTCAACTCTGGAAAGTGGAAAATACAAATTTGTACTTATTTATTAGGACCATGATTGCTTTTGAATTATAAAGGTTATACTAGTACACAAGGAGCAGAAAGCGTTTGGCAGAGTGTTTTTACAGATTAGCGTGATTAGCATGCAAGGCAAGCTCTCATTTAAAAGTACATAAAAATACCATTTAAATCAAAGTCAGTGAGGAAAAGTACCGCAGAGTAAACCGCAATGAGAAGAAAATACAGCGTTTTATACATCGGAAAATACAGCGTACCTACGCTAACAGCAACAGTAACATCGTCTCTTTTTTGTATTGTATCTTGCCAAAAAAATTGTCTTAAAATGTCCATTTTATGCCTGTCTGGTTTAGCCAAGCCAACTCGTTCCATTTTTACAACAATTTTCTTTTGATAAAATTGATATTTTTAAGAAATGTTACAATTGACTTTTGATAATGATGTACTTATTGATACCTCATTTTTTCAGCTTGGTTTCAACATTTTGCTCTCGACACTCGAGAAAAGGTTCTTCCGAACAAGTTTGAGTGGGGTAATTATTCCCAAATTGCACACCGGCTTCAAATGAGATTTGGCGTGTTGATAATAATAAACTCTAAGAGAACGTCTGTTTTTATATGCCATCATGGTCATTTTTACATACAAAAAAAGTAAAAACATTATTAAGGCATAAATAATACGGACTACGAACAGGCAGGTAAAGGTAGATTGTGAGTAGGCAAAGTTGGTAGGCAGCTAGCCAAAGCCAAGACGAGTTTAGTTCGGATTTGCTTTTTGATACGAAAAATGCACTGTTAACGGCGCGTTTTATTCTCTCGTATTTCACATCATCATCATGCAAACTTATGAGCAGCTAAACGCATATTTCTAGATTCCAACTTCAGAGCTCATTTTTTTCTTCCTTTCTTTTGGCTTATTAATCAAATTTCCATGTGGTGTTGCTTATAATGTTTAGTAGGTATATACACATTATGTTTTTATTATTGGACACGACAACATCAGGCAGCTCTAAAAAACAAAAAGTTGGCAGAGTGGAAACCAAAACGGTAGCAAAATAATAACTAACACTCAATAATATAATGCAGTGTAATAAGTAATAATAATAGTAAAGAACAGAACACACCAAGAAATTTTATCCTTATTGTTATTACCAAGCTCATATTTTTATTAGGATTTTTATATGCATGCCTACTTCTACACACACGTTGGTGTGTAACAGGGTAATCGGCCGTAATAATAAATATGTACAACAGTGTACACCATCAGAGAAAATAAATACTAATACATTCAACGTGGTCGTTGTTGTTCTTATAAAATGTGACATTAGCTATTATGGTAACTTTTGGGTGCTCAGTGTGCTACCATGTCTCTCGCGTTCCAGACTTTAAGTTGGCTTGTCGTGCATGTTTTTAAAATGTATAGTTTTTAGGAGTAATATTTTTCGTTTGTTTCGCGTTTCGACCACCACCATCATACCACACACGCAACAATATTATATTTTGTGTATCTATCCTTTTTTCCATATTAAAATTATAACCAGTCACTCAGCATCTGTGTATTAAATTACAACAGAGTTACGCCCAGTTTGCTTCTTACAACAAAAAAGGAGCATTTTTTTACTTGAAAAGTATAATAACTATAATAATAGTGGGCAATAAAAATAACAAGTGACTCTCTCAATTACTTTTCTGGTGAAAAATATACCATTTTTACACTCATTTTTTTCTGGTATAATATTATTGCATGATAAATGTTTTGCTTTGGCAGTTGATGTTGATGTTTGTGTATGCGCGGCTTTTTGGTTGGGCTTTTTATGTAATGGGATTTTATAGAAAGAAATGAATGAATTGGGCAGGTGAAAAGAAAAAAAGGATTAATATTCAGAAACAAAAGGGTTTACATATGAAAAAATGTATGTATACACAACAAGCATAGAACAAGATGATGATGTGTGCGGCGACAGCAATAACAAGCCTTTGATACAAATATCCTGGTATATATACACCTCCATGTCAGGTTTTAGAAAGCAAATTCCTCCATCAAGATACAAATGTAAGTTGAAGGTAAACTGACCAATTTATTGGTAATGGGTAATTTGAAAAGGAAAACTGGGGAGAAATTGTTGAAATTATGGTTTTCTAAATCAATCTTTTTTCCACCAGAAGAACGTTTTTTTACCTGGTTGCGTAACTCGGTAGCAAGAATAAAAAAGACGGGTTTTTGTGCACGACACAAAGTGGTGATTCTGATACAATTTTATTACACACAGGGTAAAATGGGCAATAATGCTCGTTGTCGGATGAAAAATGAGACTGTAAAAAGTGCAATAATCATAGAATATCAGGCAGTCATTATAGTCTACTAAACTGCCACTATTTTGGTGGTGGAACAGTGACGAAAATTGCCTCTTACGCACACTACCAAAGTATTGAGTTTATACTCTGTGAGTGTATAGGCACTTATCATTCAAGATAATCTCATGAATCAAAAAAGGTTAACAGCCACTTAAGTTACGGTTTAAGCTAACGAGCTGGCTGGAAAAAAAAAGGAAAATAAAAAACGGCATTATTTACAATTTTATAGGGGACTTGCGTCAGTGAACATAAATTGCAATCGGACTTTCTTTTTTTATTGAAGCTTTGCTTTCATCTAAAATTCAAACTGACTTTGGCTTTTTACTTCCTATAAGCTGCATATTATTATTGTAGTAAAAACGTCCCAATTTTGGAACTTGCTGCGTGAACATTAATTCATTTGAGAATATAAAAGCTGTAGGGAACTGCTGCTGCATGTACATTCAACTAACTTGAAGAAATATCCTGCTGCTTTCTCCGCTGATTACTCTCCAACGAGATTAATTTAATTATCAGCTTGTCTAATTTCCTATTGCAGTTTGTATGCTGTATATAGCCCTTCCATTTTCCCGTCGTCATCATCCACTTATGTGTATAAAAACATGAGACACAGTTTTAAGTCGTGACTTTTAATGCAAATTATTATCAAAGCCAGCTTATAAATAAATTGGTTCACTTTCCATCATCGTGTTTGCAAGCATGCACGCATAGTAGTAGCAGCAACACGGGAGAAAATTTGGCGACATGGTGGTGGTGTTGTGATTATTGCAATATGCAAAACAGCACAGCGTTTGCTACTACTGATGAAGGAAGAAGTAAGTGGTGGATTTTTCGTTTTTTAAAAGAATGATGCATTAGTTGGATTTCTCTTTGTGAACTTGACAGAGTGCTACACAGGATTGTTGCTATCAACTTGGGAGATATGAAAGGTAGCTTGTGTAGGATTTTCTTGCTGATTTTATTTGCATTTGGAGTGCATATTATTATTGCTGTTATAAAGCATGGCTATTATAAGTGGGTGATTATGTTGACTAGCAACTTCTCTAATTTCATTACTCCATTACTGCCTTGCTTAAGTATCCAGTGAACGTTTTAAGGAGCAGGAAAATCTGTACACGAAGAAATGCATATTATTATACACAGTAGTGCAAACAAGCTTTCACAAAGCAACCTACTTTACTACTTTTTTCAATTACCACCACCGCAGGCATTAGTAGAGACCTTTTCGTGTGCGCTTAATAATAAAATAGGAAAATTATTTACAAGGTGCTTTATTTGCACTCCACCACCACCACACAGTCAACCAATCCATTATTCATATTTTCAGCAGGAAATCAAAAGCACAATCGGTCATCATAAAAAATCCCCCTTAATGAGCATATCGCGACAGTACAATTTACTTATTTACTACTTTCCATCCATTCAACAACCTAATTTCAACAGAGAGAAACATTTTTACTGGAGTTTGAATGAATAATACCTGCTAACAAAAGGTAAAATTTAAATAAGTCACACGTGTAGTTTGAATATGGGAGCGCGTGTGTTTGCTTGTTTGTGTGACTGGATATTATTGTGCTGGTTAATCGATTAGCATTATTTTGTGATACATATTATTACACAGAAAAGGAAAACATGTATTTGTGACTACATTTTATAGTTGGTAGTTTCATGATTTTGCAAGGACGAGAAGCTTAACAAAAAGCAGAGTAGTAAAAAAAGCATGAAAAATGTCAAACTTTAAAAATACAATGGAAATAGCTGAGGATGAATGGGAAAAAATAGAATTGTATTCATATCAGATTTATGGCTGTCTAATGAATCACGCGAAAACAAATGTGCTTTTAATGTTGTAAAAACGCACAAATGCTCCTGTTTTATTAAATAGAGCCACCTTTCCCATGAATCCAATGGTGTTGTCCACAATTGCTTAAATAGTCTGTGAAATTGCATTTGAAAACAAGTTCAAATCGTTATTCTACATTTTCTTATGGACAATCCCATTCCCTAACTCATTTAAAGAAAGCTCATTAGCCATGTAGCAGCAAAAGCAATTCGTTAAACCAAATATGCCCAACCCGTTTTCTATTGTAACTTTCTCTATTGCTCTGCAACTTTACTCTTAATGATGTATTTTTTTCTTAATGTGCTTTTGTGCTACTTTTTTCCGAGATAATAATGCATATATGCAATATATGCATATAAAAACACACTATGTTTTTGATTGACCGTTTTAATTTACTCTGTGGGGATTTATCAATCAAATTTAATATTGTAATAATAATAATGATATATGGTCCTATCAAAATGATTATTATTCCCGTGTAAACTTATAACGAGGTTAAGTAAGCTCGTTAAAATCCCCACATGGACGGGTTATGAAAAGTGAACAATAGCACAGTGTACTTACAAGTAAGCACCACCTTCATATCATTATGATTACGCTCTGCAATTTTTCTTTGACCACTGCAATTTATTACAACAAGTTAGTTGAAACTTGAAGAACAGAAAAGCTTATAGGTGACTGCGACTGGTGACATGTGAAAGAAAAGAAACACATGTGGGATTTTTGCTTTGGTGCAGTTTTATGTTCATACCTGTGGCTTTTATGACTTGCGATAATATTATATTACATTTGGCATTCTCTATGTAAGAGCGGGGTATATATTGATAACTTATCTTTGATCTTAATGCCCGGATGCATAATTACCTTTTATTCATTTCAACTTGTATCCAAAAGCCCACTTTTCTCTCTCCCTTCATCTTCCTTCTGGTTGACCAACTCAAATAATAATTTTCTAGCTAATGTAATAAGCCCACTTTTTACTAATCTTTCAAGATGGCCGTTTATAAAACCAACAAAATCTTATCATATTCAGGTCTTTGTGCTCCTTTTACCCAAGTTTGTATCAAAACAGTAACGGTTTTTATGTGGACTTTATTGCCTGCTGTTTTTCTCTTCTCGTGCATGTCGCTCTTGTTGCTTGTTATTAAGCCTTTCTCTCCTTTTCCCGTGTGTGTCGTGTGTCCGGCATCTCTCTCCCCAGCTTAATCACATGAATGACTGATGTCTTGTGTGTGTAGTAAAGTTGCTCATGTCACTCTTTTCCACCGCATTTATCACGGGGCCAATTGACCATACACCAAAGTTTTCCCCTTTTTTCTATTGCCTCTCTTGTTTAAGCGTTAATTTAAAAGCTACTCTGAGAACAGAGAGAAAGAGAAAACAGCTTAAACTCATGTTTCACCTTGAAATAATAGATTTTTCTATTTAAACAGTACAGCAGTTAGTAAGGTTTTCATTAGCTTTGTTTCTTTTGTGCTTAACCGGAACTCGGGAAGTAAAGTGTCCAGGAAAATTTATTTCAAGAAAGCATGGAACAGACAGGACCTCCATGCTAAATAATAATTGTGAAAGCAGTCAAACAGCTAAAATATCCATTTGTTTTATTTTTCTCAAGAAAATTGTGTGAAAGAATAGCGCACTTTATTTAGTGTATTTTTCAATAATGAGCTACTCAAATGGAAAACCAAGTGGCAAAAATAATGAGAAAGCACTTGAAAGAGTTACATACAATAAAAAGCTATTCAGCTATACATTCACATATTTTCTGTAGACTTTTACCCTTTTCTTCTCCTTTTTTGGCCTGGCTCACTCTCTGAGATTCTCACCAGGTGTTCGACCAAATGTTACTTAATTTTCCACTCAGTTAATTACCTCTTCCTTGCAATTTACTAATAATACACGGCATGGCCAACATGAAAAAGGGTTACCACACAACATAGTAAGTATTCAGAAAAATACGCGTTTTTCAACTAAAAAGAAGCAACAATACCAATATATAAAATGCGTGTCCCACGTAACTTTGTCTTGTCCTCGTGTATGCTATTATAAAAGTTTTCGTCTGTGAACGCAAAAATCCTATGTGTGTTACAAATGCTTAATTACTCTCTCTTCTTCTTCAAAAGTACAAGCTTGCCATAATAATTTTACATTTGGCCAAGTCCACACACTGCGTTTCTTAATAAAATATGCAACAACGTAATATTTATATATATTGCTCATACGTAATAAATTGTATACACACACGCGTGTTAGTTGTAAACCCGGATAATTTTATTATTAAAAGGCCAATTTAATAAAATGAATACGAGAAAGGGGCTTGCTAATAGTGGTAATTAAAATATTATGCTATTATGCAAAGCAGACAATAAACAGGCCTGTATACTACGCTACACTACATCACCACCGAGGAAAGGAGCACATATTTTCGCATTTCATTTTATAAGTAAATTATTTATGAAACAGAAAAAGTACAAGGTTATTCATGACACGACACACAAGGAGTGTATCTGGAGTTTTGCTAGCTAATAATATGGCATTTTGTATTAAATAGAAGCTCTCCCTGGAAAATAAACTGACAGGTTGGGATGAAAAGGGCATTTTAAGACATTTGGCCAAATTCCCACAGTTATTGAAGGTAAATGGGATGATGATGGTTTCGGCTATTAGGCAGAGAGAGACGCGTTTATACTTACACACACACTCCGCGTTTTGCGGTTTTCATGCTTCCCCGCACACAACAACATCCATAAAATATATAATATGTAGATATTTTCCCTTTTCCAAATACAAATTCAAGTTGAACAATTTTGATGGATATAGTGTAAGTGTAAAAGCGGAAAAGCAAGCCTATTTACTAGCAGCAAAGTAATAATAATATTATCATCAGGCTCAACTCCGCATTTTATCCGGGGATAGACACATTTACATTCACGCATTTACATTAGTTCACTTCACACATCACACACGTACGTCAAGCAAGCCAAGCCAAAAAATATATACATGGTAAAAGAAGAGATCAGGAGGAAAACATGTGTACTTCCATTTGCACACAAGACTCTATAATGCAGTGACTCCTTTTAGACATTTGTGTAGACAAGGACGTTATCTTAATATTATCATCATGCTTATTGCTCTAGACTACTCATCCTGTGTACTACACTAGACGTGAGCATCTCATGATCATTGTTCATTTTCTCTTAGTTTTATACTCATTCTTTACATATTTGCATTACTTGTACTTGTACAGCCGGCTCAGTCCAGTCAACTATGAAAATCCCCATTCCATTCATTCCTCCACTCAGACACAGAAAAAAACGTGAACGTTTCTCTCTACGCAATAATATGGCAATGATCCCCTCATCAGTAGTGGGAATAGCGAGAAAACAAGAAAAACGCGGATAATAGAGTTAGCCCATGTTTTTTTCTGGTTCCCTCCTCGACTGCGAGTTGGGTCGGATATATGGTGGAAGTGGAAAAAGTGGCAGTGCCACTAATACTTTGAGCTCTTCTGTCATCATCATCAGCAAGAGTATGGTCTTTGGTCTTATTCGTTCCTTGTCAGATAGCATGGCATGTAGATCATTGAATACTACACGCATTTTTTTCCTACAAAAAATTTTTTTCTTGCGTTGCTCCACTTACTTCTGCTTGTTTCCATTCCGGTTTTTTATCCCCTCCTCAACAAGATCATCAGGAAGTTCCCACGAAAAATTACACTTGCTCAGAGAGAAGAAATGGGAAGGTTTTCCTTCCGAATTTGGCTCGGGCGAGAGACAAGACAAGAAAGCATTTTTTCTTCTTCTATTACGTCTTATTATTATTGCTATTTTTACAATTTTCTCGGAGAAAGGCTGACTAACAGTTCTGTAAGAATGTCTGTGTAAAAGAAAGAAGATGATCCGTAAGTGAGCTGCGACTAGCATCACGGAGAAGAAAATGGTGGAAAGCTATTAAATGTGTATAAAGCTATTAGATGATGTTGAGAAGCAAAAAATAGAAGATCAAGGAATATGATGGGATTGTTAGATAGATATGATGATAGGTTTTAAGGGATTTTTCTCGTTTTTCCTAAAAAATGTGCCAACTGACTGGTTTCCTAAAATATATACTTCAATAGGATGGATGATGCCATTTAAAGGAAAACAATAACTTAGCTGATCCTTCGAGAGTAATTTTTTAGTGAGCAAATTTATTATTTTGCTCTCTTGAAATGAGTTTTGATAGACAAGCGTGCTTAATGTAATGTAGTAACAGTCTATCATCGCATCTGAAAAGAAAATGATTTGATCTGTGCTATTGCGCCGCTTTTCCTTTAATAGAAAAGGAGGAAAAGAGCCACGTTGATTTATTGGGTTATCGCAGAATCCGGTGTCTTTACTCTCTGGCATTCATGGGAATTTCGTCAAGTGAAACAGTTTACGATAATCCTCTTTCTGCCTCTTGGACTATTACTATAAACTTCCCTCTGAGCTGCGCTGCGATGCTCTCTCAAACTCAAACGCATTTTCCCAACTTTTCGTAATTTGATATGATGATGAGTATCATCCCAATATCCCATCTTTATATATTGCTCTGTGCAGCATCATAAGAAACAAAATGATGATAAGGATCAGCAATCAACATCATCATCAGTTTTCAATTTAGTGGAAGCAAAAACTCTGTGTATATAGGAAACAGAGGATCAAAGATGGATGGTGATGATACCATAATAATTGTCAAATTTGTAAACAAATTGAGCGTGACAATGGTGCTCTCTCTACAAAAAGAAAATTGAAAAATACAAGCCATTCAGCCATTCTCTTTATATCCACAGGCAGTTATTCTTGCAATGTAATTTTGTAAACGATTACTTTTCTCGTTTTGTTACTGAATTTATTAAAGTGATTCGTCAATAAAATTTTCAATTTTTAGTTTTATAATTTTATCAAAAAGCTCCTATTAGCAGGAAAAAACCATGAAAAGACAGTACAACTACGAAAAAATGACATTTTTTCCTTCGGGCAGAAAATGCAAAAGTGGAATATTGTACACTGGCATTATCACTTTATAAATTACAAATTACTACAAACAACAATGACAAACTTGTCTCTCACTTCATCACATCATTACACAGCCGTTATAATCTCAAGTGGTAATGATCAGGACAATAGGATCTGTAGGATGATGCCCGCCTAGGCTAAAATAAACTGACTTGATGTTCATCACCAGTGAAAAATGAGTATAAGTTGAGTAGCAAAAGGCAAGCATCCTCATCACCCTTTTTATATCTACTACAGCCTTGACTCATAAATTCTTTGTGCCTTAGAGGCAACCAGACCAGAGAATGAAAACTCGTCCGCTTTTTGTCTCCGGTAATGCAATAATAAAAAGTAAAGCGCTTTACACACAATGAAAAAAGTCCGTGTATGCATCATCATCACAATCCCATTTTCCCAGGATAAAAAAAACTGCGTCCTTTCTATCTGCTAAGCTATAAAACAACGGGCGATGATAAATAACAAGGAGAAAAGATTGCTAAATGCTATTATGAAAAACTGACTCACTTTGCTGTGAGAGCTTGTATATTATGTTGCTTCTATATAGTTCCCTTTTGTCACATTTTTATTAACATAAAATAATCATGTTGTTTGCCATCATCCCATTCTTTCTCATTATGTATTATACAAGCTATGAAAAAATATGAGCCAAGAGCGGGAGTCAATTTTATTTTTAGCTAAATTGAATATTATTGTAAAAATTCTTCCTGGAAAAATATACACCAAGCCGAGCCGAGGCTAAAATGGTAAATTGAAAAAAGGAAGAAATAATGCAAAGTACACAAAAAAGCCAGGCTGCTGTGCTTCAGAGATAATAATCAGCGTAGGCGTTTAGTGCAGAGCACGTCGGGGCTATTTGGTACACGCTTTTAATGGACCAGAGTAAAACTTCATGTTACTTCTTTTTTGGCTCCACGCTGTTCCTCTGCCTGCACTGGTCTATATATGTAGCTTGTAGTTAGTTTTGTTGTTGTGAAGCTTATTGAATGAGTAATTTTGCAAGGCAGCAGGGGACGTGTGTAATGTACTTAATTTAGATCTTAATTAATCCATAAGTCATTTACTTGGTTCCAACATAAATCGTTTTAGCACTCAATTAATTTCAGATTAATATGATTCACAAGTTGCTCCCTCCAAAGCAACCATCCTGTTTATAATAAGTCTCTCCACTCACCATTTCCTTTTATAATTTAGTAGTACACACACACATACACTGGTATATACACAAGCTTACATAAAATCATCAACATCATTTCATACTCTTTTATATAACCCAACTTTAAAGGAATATTAAGTAAAGCAATAATAATAAGGGCAGCCTCATCGTAAAGTGGAGAAGACAGTCATAATATCACATCAGAGCAGCAGCAGCAAAAGAGAAAATCAACTGGGTATACAACAGACACAGAGTCCAAATAAAAAAGTTCCTACACAAGTTCCCCGGGAGTCTGTCTATGTGCGTGTGTTACAAACTTTGTATACAAAATGAAAAGTGAAATGCCTTGTCTTGTTTGTCGAGTTACTTAGGAAGATTGGGAGAGCAGAGAAATTACAGCTAGTTAGTTAGCGTTGCCTTAATTAATATTTGCCAAAAAGAGTGAAAGCCTTAAAGAAGTGAAGTTATAATGATGTTGGTGTGTGTGTGCTGGGACTCTCTATGTTCTTCTCGGTATATTTATAAAGATGTACACGAGTAAGTTTATTATGCGCATTAAAGCATTTGTATACATTTAATATTGGGGCGCATTATAGAGGAAATATGAAATGAAGCGTGAGCCAATTTAATTCAAACTTGTTTTCTCCTGACAAGTTTTACTCTGTGAAAACTTGTCTGCTTTTCACTTAATTTTCACTCTCTGCTTGTGTGCTCCATTTCTACTCCTAAAGATTCTGGCAGACATGCCTTCAGTCAGAACTCTGGCAAAACTTGGCATTAGCATTGCATGGTCAAAAACGGATTTTATAAGCTTTATACGGATGTAAAACTCTTTGCTATTAAATTGGTGCGCTTATTAGTTGCTCTGTACACTGCGTGTGTAATGGAAAGGAAAATAAATTACGTTATGTCAACTTTTTTCCTACTTTTAATTCTTTTTTGGGTTTCACGTCAAAAGTCAAACTGTATTGGGCTGTGTGTGCTACCAGAACATTTTCTAATTCCGTCTCTTGTGCGATTTGCCATTACTGGAATGTACTTTTTACAGAAGTTACAAAAATGCTACTGATTTGCCAAATAAACTTCTTGTTATTAAATTAAAACTTTAGCTAATTTTTAGAAACTGACATAAAAATTGAAAATGTACACAGCCTTGATCTTCCACTTTCAAATTGAAAAGGTGCGATAATCTCGTATTATACTTATGCTATGCTCCTTTTTGCTTTGCTGATTGTAATCATCACAAAATCCTCTTGAAATCCATATACCTCTTCAAAAAATTACAATGCTTTTTGCTCTCCAACTTTTTTGGCTACTTTTTCAATCTGTTTTTGTTGTGGCAGTTGACATTTACTCAAAACCATAAAAGATTAAATGTACAAGTCCACTTTTTTGCCTTGTGCGACATTAGTACCAACATCCACTTCACAGTTTCTTTCAAAGTTTAAAAGGAAAGGACATTTTTAGTTAGTATTTTGCCCGAGATTAATATCATCTTCGTTTCAGACTTTTCGGAGGAAGAAAATTATGTGCGCAAAAAGTGTATAAGCTCTCTATTAACAAAAGCAACCGGCCTTTTTGGTATATCCAATATGCCCTATTATTTCCCTGTGCAAAGTAGAGTGCTCTGCTCTCCCAATACAATAAGTGCATGATATATTTTTCTTTCATTCATTCATTCTCATAGTCAGTCTTGATCTCTTTCTAGTTGGTATTCAGTACGATGCGATGCGGTATGTATTGTGTTGTTCAACAAACAAGCATATATATTTTATGCATAGATATATATCCACTTCACCAGATTTTTTTTCATTCATTCCATTATATCCCTCTTGCCCTTTTGCCATTGTTGCGCGGACATTTCACAAGCATCTCAATAATCCCTAGCCACAAAACCCGAATCCTTAATAATAACAAACAAAACAACAACTATATTAAATTACTGTTTAATATATCAGCATCAGCACTCAAAGTACAAAATACTTATGGGTGCACTAAATGTAAAAATACGGCACATGCAGCCACTTTACTTATCATTTGTTTCCATCATCATCATCTTGGCTAATTTCCTCTGTGCTAAGAAAAGATGAAGGAAACACCTTTTGTCGCCTTCTTGGCTATATATTACCTTTTGCCAATGGATATCCGCCGAAAACGTTTGAAAATCGGAGACACTATATATTTTTCGATTTCAGCATACAATAACATGGACAAGGTAATCGTGCCACTTGTCCAAAAACACAATACGTTGAGTACATCTCCATTGTTGTTTTCTTCGAAGAAAAATAGGTGAATACACTCTACTCAAATCTCAAAAGGAACCGAGAGCATAGAGCAGGGAACAGAGTGCCGACATGGAACTTGATGAACTATTACGCAAAATACATTGTTAATCGGGATACGCGTATTGGCCAGACAATCTTTCTAGCTTACCCTTCATCAGCATCCCTGCTCAGTATTTTGTTTTGTTCATCTCCAAAAAATAATCGGATGCATGCAAATTTAGATCTAATTCTTTTTTAATTGCCCTCAGCACTTCATTAAGAACATTGAGAACCTTGCAGACTTATATATTACGTATCCGAAAAAACTTATCTTCATCGTAAGCATAATCATCATCGCTATTCCCCGACTTTATCATTTTACTGTATTAGCTGCTATTGTTATTGTATGTGTATGGCAAAGGTTTATTGTCATTTAACGCCTGACTGATTGCTTTCTTTTCTCTGCTCTGCCATCAATGCCTTTGTGTTTTCCACTGATTTTCCTATTATCACACTTTCGCATTTTACATTCACCCACTTTACAACTGGATATTATGGGAAATGAAAATTAGCTGTGTATTATTTTGCTCCAAGCCAAAAAATTTACATTTGATCAAAATACCCAGTTTTATTACTTGTTTGGCACACACACTATTTTATACCATATCACACCGCGCGTTCTTATCAAAGTGTAAAGATCCGTGTGCACTACTGTGCATCATTGTGTCACGATTTTTATCTTTAGGTCTGGTCATAGATTTGTTACCCTGATTAGAATATATAACGTACCAAAAGTTTGGAGTGTTTGCGTGGTCATGTATTTGTTGCCCGAGGATAAATCTCTTTTTTAAGGAGCCGATGAGCAGAGAACAACGTACAATTCGCATGAGCCAACCAAAGCCCCGGGTGTTAAAGGCTAGACAAGCCAGTTAATTAATTTGTTCGTGATGATAATGATGGTGGTGCTTTGGCAGCCAAATAATTTTTGTCCCCAAAGCAGTTTGCTTCTACCAATTCTATTCTGCATCTAGTATAAAATGCAGACACGAACACATAAAAAAGAAACTGACTACCCCTTTAGTCCCTTTTTATATAGTGGATGGAATATCTATTCTTATTTTTTAAATGCATAAAACCGTCCCGTCTCAAACTCACTTGAAAAGGTGCAATGGACCGTGTAATAACATTCAGGTTTTCAATTCGGCGACGACTACGATCCTCTGATGATGACGACCATGAATGCTCTAATTTTTTATGGTTACGTGCTAACCTTTTTTAAACTGCCACTGCACCACTACTAATTGCCCTAATAGATAATAATTAAAGGGTTCCGCTCTTTTCTCCTTATGCATTATCCACACACAAGCACAACAATCAAAATCAAAGTTGGAAAAGACAAAATGGATGTGCATCACATGAGAAAAAACGCTTTGTGTGTGAGAAGAATTCATTCAAACTTGCTGCAATTCTTGTATTAATCGCATGAAAAACTAGAAGACTGAGAGCTTGATGTGAGGTAAGGGTAAAAATACATTAAGAATGAGATGTAATATACACACCTGAGTTATTAAGTTACGTATAAATGCTAGTAATACAGCTTATTATTACTTAACCAGGTATAATCAGATATTATAAAGTGAACTTTTTAAAAGGGGGGTTTCCCTTTTTTCTTACCCTTTCTCTCTATTTCTAAAACGCCGACGGATACTGGAAATTGTTATTGATGCATAGGAACACGTGGAATTCATACTACTGTTTTCCACTGACCCAAATTCTAATTTGATTCAAATATTTGAAATTTCTCTGATGAATACAAAAGACTTCCGAGTTAAATACGGAATATAATAGTAATTTTTATATTTAATATTTATTATTGAATTCCTTTCGGTTTGGGTAGTAATATGTGTTGGTTATAATTTTATAAACGACTGCTGTTGTTCAATCAATTGCTTCACAGAACACTTTTTCGGCATGAGCATTAAATATTTTTGGATGTGTTGGAGGTCATGATACAGGAACATAAAATTACAGTGCATTTCAGTCATCTATAGATCCTTTCTATTCCGATTGGTAAAATAGTATAACAAAAACTTCTCAATGATTTGCGCATTGAATGATGTTATGAACACAGCATCGAAGAAAGACGCAAAAAAATCCCGTTCTATTGTGCTCCTTGAGACGAAGAAGAGTGAACAATTAAAGTCCAATCAAGTACAGTTAATGAAATCATCTTGATAAATTGCTCCTTAATTGAGTTGACGAGATATATTATATAAAAAAGCAAATCCCATAAACTGGCCCTACACCATAGATAAACTTCCATTTATAAAAGGTAGCGAGAAGCACGGTAGCCACTCTCAAGTCATCAGCACCATCATCAACGTCCCTCTCATAACTTTGTCTAAAAAGTTATAATTTATGTGCCTACCTTAGGTACACCTTTAAAAAGCATAAAGACATCAATGTTAACATGCTGTTAAAGTGTGTATACATTTTGTACACACTTTTTTGATTACTTTTTGTAACAAGGCGTAATTTAGCGCATTATTCACTTCCATCACGGTGGTATATAGTTAGTAGCTTACTGAGTGAGTAACTACAAAACGGTAGCATTTTTATATATTTGATAATGATGATGATTCCACATCAAGCTTCAGAATAAAGAGAGAAGAGCAGATATTGTTGATAATGGAGTCCATTAAAAATCGAACTCGGTACTTGACTACTGCTGCACAGTAGTACGTGTACACTTAACACTTTAGACTTCAGACTTGGGATACAATAGCCATTCTTTCTCTCTAGAGAGAACTCTCTGAAAGAGACGTTTTCTAATGATTATGATGTGATGTGCCGTTAAGTTAAGTAGCACCACCCATTTTTATTTACTGCTTTGGGATGTCTCTCTCTGACAAATTACCGACACTTACTACTTTACTTGGTGATTTTTATTGTGTTATGTGTGCGTTGGAAGTTTTTGGCTGTGTGTGCTCCGCTCACATCACCACAAGATTTTTCCTTAAGTGCACCTGGTTAAACTGATTTAAAGAAAGAGGCTGGGGATGCTGATGATATGGATGGTAAAAGAAAATTGCTTTATGAAAAGATGGGAGGTTGATAAAAATCCTAATACGGATAGTAGTAAAGCGGTGGCAAAAAATCTTTTACAGAGGAAATCGCGTAGTACAGATATATACTTCAGTAGAGAAAAAAAAGAAAAAATGATGATGTGCTTACTTAAAACCTAAATCAGAGAATAATGGATGGATGATCTAATAATTTTCTTTTAACCTTTTCAAGCAAAAAAAAGAAGAAGCACTTTGCTCCTGCTTTTGTCAGTGTAAAAATGCCATCACGTTTTGTTATAAAAACCCGCATTTGAAACATTGTAACAGGTTGGTATTGGCATTTTGTGGAAGAAGGTAGTCTGTGTCTAGTCAAGCAAAAGTTTAGATCAAGTCAAGGTAGAAAATTAAGTTGAACCGATTATCAGACATTTTTACCAGAAAAATGACACGACATATAAAAAAGAGAAAAATTGATTTCTAAATTTTATATCAGACCCAAAAATGCACTGGCGTGTTGGATGTTTAGTATATTTGTATGATGGCTGCTTTGTAAATGTTGTGGCATCTCAAGATTATTTTTCGATTAGTGCCCCCATCAAGCATCTATTTTCCGATAGTTATCACGTCACATCACACACAGGTTAATGTCAATTAAAGCACACAAGCTATTTTATATTTGTGTGTGTGTGTCTGCTCTGCTCATTTTTACATGAACAAAACGGGCAGTGATTGATGCATCCATTATTACAACAATAGACCAGTAAATTGTAATCGAATGTGGACAAGAGTAAATGGGATGGATATGTGTGGGGCGTTGTGAAACTGACAAGCAATTTAAATGTACTTTTTGACATTGACTGCTTATATTATTACTCTGCGCTTCTGTGCAAAGTGTGATTTTCTAAAATGACGTGCTAAGTAAATTATTTAAAAAAGGTAAAAAAACAACCTTAGCTGCCTTTCATTGTTAAGCTTTCAAAAGCAAAAATGAAGACCATTCAAAGTGTCTCTATTTTTTGTAAAATGAGCAAAGTAACATCTTCATTGCTTTATGAATTTGCTTAATGTAATCAAGAGATTGGGTAGTGTGTGGTGTGGTGACGAGCAGCATAAAGAACAAACTAGCAATCTTTTACACTCTGTAATTTTTTGCTGGGTCCCATTAGCATTTGCAACAGCATATCTTATTGCCAGGTTGATTTACAAGAGGAAAGGAAAACAATTACGCAGTTTTCTTCGGTCTACACAAAAGTTTATAAAACGAAATGTAAAGTTATAATATGTTATTTAGCCTCTGGCTTTATCGTTTCAAGGGGAGAACTTACAGACCCGAACATCCATTCAGCTTTATGTGTGTGTGCAGGAGCGCAGCGTAAAGTAAAAATGTTGTTATCTGACGTGGTCAGCAATTTGCAGATGAAATTTTCTGATAAAACTAGACAGGTTTCAATTAGTCCCATAATGGAATGGATTATTGATCTATATAGTAGCACAGCGGTGGGGTATAGGAAGGAATGTAGGCCGTTTATTATTGCGTTTCTCTCTGTTTCTGGGTCTATATGCAGAATAAAAAGTGTGTGTACCATTATATTTTTGTTGTCAGTACAAAAACGCATGTAATGGTGCCTGTTGTGAAAAAAACGACAAAATATCTCAATATAATGGAGTCCTCCTGTCTGTCCAATCATGTATCCATTTAGCATGCTTATGTCATTTTTTATACTCTGTTTAACCAAATTAGTCAACTTTCAATGAAAGTAGTCAAGTAAAAATGTATGAAATGCGTATTATTAAGCTTATTCCTTTTTTAACGAAGGGAAATTACTTAACTTTTTGTGAGTTTTAAAAAAGATGTGTAAAATGAATTGATGCACAATGCCTGCCCAGTTTTTAAAAAATCCAAAGTTGATATGTGTGATGTAATGCTATGTAATGAGTCTAATGTGACATTATTATTTCGCTTGACTCACACAAATACAATAAATTATCCCAAATCAATAAGCATAAAGCATGCGACAGCTGACGGGATTGACACCTACGACGCAGCTTTTTAGAAAAGGGATCAAGATCAAGATGCTCAACTTGACAAATAAAAAATTGAAAAGGAGGAGGAAGATGTATTCTCAGAAAAGGAATACTTAAGCCTACTAACGCCTTCCTCTGTGCTGAAGAGAATACAATACAATGCAAGTTCATATGTTTTTATAATGTAAAGTACCATTAAAAAGCAGATTGGAGTGGGTGTCCCTTTTCCACTCTCTTGACATTTCATACTTGCACTCTACTTACATTACACCAAATATATGCTCACAATATCATTTTTTGATCCTGATCCCCCTTTTTTATTTTCATGCAAGGCTTGTTAACAAGGCGCATTACTTTACTCTCCATTCTCCATCCATTTGTCCCATGTCCCGTCTTTATACTTGTAAAACCAAATGTGATCACTGTCAACGAACAAGTTTTCTCTTTGCGTGGGACTACAGATTAAACATGTAAAAAAGATGGAATCAGATCTCTCACTCTCTAAAAACCAACGTGTGTACATTGTATATTTATTATGCATGTTGTTGTGTAAATTGTAATTTTGGATGGTGATATGATCAAGATCGGGATCCAGCAAACATTTGGTTATGATTCGTGATGATGATTAAATGTATGAAAGATGAATAGGGAATTTGATATCTATCTTGGCTGCTGTTGCAAGTTGCAATGATGATGATATTATTTGTTGTAAACTGTAATGTAATAAATAAGCCGCTTTTAAAAGCAGAGAGTTGATAAAAAACCTGAAGAGAAGCGGTTGACAATTGACATTTTTATTTGCTTTTTGTTCCCCGCTCATCATGATCATGATCATTCATCAGACGCACTTTAAGCACAAGAGAAAAAAGGTGTCCTTTTCTGGGCGCACAAAAGGAACGCTAATAGCAAGCAAATTAAAAAATCGTTACTTTTTGTCAACATAACGGTTACGGAAAATGGATTTTTTTCAATTAGACTTCCTCTCTGTAATGTGATGAGACTCTCTACGAGCTAATATCCTGCGTATTATGTGCATGTCAATCGGTTTGTTTGCTTGGCCACTCCTCCTACACAAACAGAAAGTGAGAGAAAGAGAACCCTTTGGTTGATTAATGACTATTTTTACTGCAAACATAGGTTTAATGATATATATGGGTATACAGTGCTGAATGATGAAAGAAGTCCGACCGTAATATATCTACAGATATATATCTTTGCTCGTCGTTCCACCTGGCCTGGTCTGTGTTCCATATGTCACCTTACCCTTATAAATGGAGAGCTGTGTAATTGTAATGAAATTTCATCGAGTTTGTGGAGCCCATCCATAAAAATCTAGATTTGTAGATACCTTTTCATAAGTTTATAAATTAAGATATGATATCTTTCTCTCATCTCTAAACCATTTTTGCACTGATTGAAAAAGTAATGCGTTTTATTTGTCCTCTAAACATTTTCGTGAATGAATGGTGGATCCTTTTAGCTGCAAAGTACACACACAGAGAGTAAAAATAATCACATAATGAAATTTTGTTATTATGGATGATGTGGTGTGTGGAGCGAGTGCCTGAGTGGGACAAACATGGCACGAATGAATGTGTATATGCACACATGAGTTTCCTCTATAATATGCCGTCTAAATGAAAATGGGCTTAAGATCGAGTTGAAGATATGATTCATAAAGCGGAGCACAGGCAGAGAGTGGATTCCATCAAAAAAGGAAATGCCATTAGGCAACAGAGGCAACAGCAGGCTGTCAATGAATATACACATACTCCGACAAAATCACCGTTTTTACCGTTAATCATTTATATCATCAAGCAAGAATGTGTTAGGTATATATTTCTGCAGTGGTAGGTAGAATTGCCAGCAAAAAAGTATCACTTCCGTTGTGTTTGATGAAATCGGATTGACATATTATTTCATTTTCTTTCTGTTTGTTTGCCTTGTTTCTTTTTACTAGTAGTCGACTAAACTCTCAGGGTTCAAATGATGATCAAAAAAGGTAATTTTACGTTACCTGATTATAACTCAATTTAGTCCTGGGATCAGTGCAAAGATCGACAAATAAATGTATAAACCTGGAGCGCAAACAGGAAAAATGGAAAAGTCTGGGTAAAATCCGATTTGCATCTAGTCAACCGAGTATATATTGTAGTAGCATAAAAGTAGTAGCTTTTTATAGCTTGTTTTCCCATTTTTTCTTATCAATCGTCATCTTCATCTCCATTAGCGTCACATGGCCATCATCATATAGGAACTACACAGACGTTTGATTCCATTTGTTTTTGGCAAAAAGGAAAATATAAAAAAGAATTTTCTGTTTGATGACTGAGCATGATGAAAAAATTGGTAACTTGTTATTTTGCTGGTGTACCTACCCATATACGAACAGCAAGCAATATATTCAGAGGGAGCAGGAAGATGAGAAAAAATGGGAATCGGAAATTGAATTTTTGGAAATCAAAAACCTCCCACCAAGTCAAATTCAGTCAATCTATATTCAAATCAACCATTTTTCTCTTTTTATCTTTGGACCAATAAATAAAACTACGTTTTATGCAAAGAGAAAAGCGAAACAATTTTCCCCGTGTGTGTATTTTTAGGTATGTAATAGCCTATGGGAAAAGTAGAACAAAAAAGAACAAGAATTTAGTAGGAAGGAAGGAAAAGCCCTTTTAATCTCGGAGATTAACGAGAAATCATACTGAAATCAAAAACTGAAAAAAAGAATGGATTTATCCACGAAAAAAATCTAAAAACTAGTAGACAATACAGAGTTGTTATGTGGTTGGAGCAGAATAGATTCAAAAGGCTAGCAAAGGAAGAATTGATTTTGATTGAATTTCCATCCCAAACCAGTAAAACGCAGGCAAAGCTAACTGAATTTATTTACTAGGGTCAGCTTTTACTTTCGTAGTAAGCTTTCATGTTATATCTTTTCTAAATCAGTAAATCATCTAGTTTGTACTTTATCGGCTTTTTTCTTCTGGTTATGTTTGAATTGAAAGGAAAAAATGAATTCAAATTTTATACGGTCTCGTTTCTAACTTGGAACTTGGAAATTTTGCCCTGACCAGAAAATGTCGTGAGTTGAGAATTTAGCACTACCGACAACCGATAAAGAAGAAATTTCCAAATTGTCCGACAGCAGAACTCCAAATGTCTTTTGTCGGACCAAATTGTCTTGCTCTTCCAATCACCCCTTTCATTTCCCTCCTTCGTTTATCCAATTTTCTTCATCTTCTCCTTTGTTATCCTTGAGTAAAATTTGCTTCTCGTGCTCTGTCTGCTCTCCGTCTCTCTTCGCGTAATATCATGTACATAATTATCAATCCATCTGCGCGTAGGTCTTGTTTGGTGATGCTGGTGGTGTTAAGTAATTTGAGAATTTATTACACAGAGAGCAATTTTCTTTCATAATATTACTTGTTCATTGCATTGCCAACTGTGTGTGTGTATTATTTTATATAAAAACGTCAGGGGTTGTTGCACACCTTGATTTTCATCTTTTCTTGTTCAAATCTTCTCCGCCATATTATCCTGACTGAAACACAAGTTGTTATGCATGTATATATTATTTGGTAGTTTTGTAAGGAAATGTCTGCCAACTGCCCTTTCTTGGCTTTTATTCGATAACCCTTCTGTCATGAAGATGAGAAGGATGAGAAGTAATAAAGTGAGCATAATGGAATTAAAACAAGTACAATTTGCTTTAGCAAAGCACTCACACACAAAACAACATCAACTAGTGCATCATCAAGGAAATCTTGTTCAAACTGACAGACAACTGACACCTCATCCTCGTCGTCATCATCATGATCAAGATTTAAGATCGTCAACAGGAAAAAAACAACCCTTTTATAATATAATACGCTTGGTATATTACTTCTTTATAAAATATTTTCATTCTTTTGATGCAATTAAGTCTGCATTTCTTTTTTATCGCTTTACAGTAATTGTTAGCGCTAATAAAAACTAATACATGGCAATTATAATAAATTATAAGCATAATTTTTCACCTAATTGAAAAAAAAACTCTTTAATGGAGAAACTATTACAGAAAAAATAGTTTGTGAATGAGAGGGCGGTCAGTTCCATTTCTTTTAAAAGGGATTATTACTTTTGTAGGTATAGTTGATCTTTAATCAAGAAAGTACAATAAAACTGAAAAGTTTTTTCTATTAAAAACAAATTTTAATCTGTAATCTGTCTACCAATTGATATTTTTAAGTTAATTAGCCAATTATTCCAAATGAGCGTTTGAAGACGGAATTTAGTATAAAAACTTGTTTCAAAGTAGGACGGCTCTGGGTGTCTAGCCCTAATTACTGGCTACTTAAAAAGTTTTCACGCCTCCTCCGACACAAATTTTTTAGCTCACAAATTGTTTACAACAACCAGTTAAAGGGGTCGTACACATTTGATTTATTGTCTTTTCTTTCAAGTGATTTGAATAGCTTTTTTAGTCTTTTTACTTGATTTACTAAATCATGCGTGAACATTCCCACTTCCATTAAACTGGCACAAAAAGGTTTTAAAATAATATTAGGTTACGTCATGCTAATGAGACTCATCGCCTTCAATTGCTTTTTCATCATCACAAGACCTCTCTCCGATAAAAAAGTTGACTCAGCTAAAACTCTTTTCATGACACCGATTTTTAATGACTTGTGTAATAAGTGCACTTGGCATGCTAATTATGATCCTCGCCTTGTTGCATGCACCAACATATATAAACGCTCTACATCCTTTTTTTCCCCTTTATATGAGTCATGATGATCAACACCAATTTTCATTCAAAAACAAAAGGGGAGAGTATATTTTTTCATTAACAAAATTTTAATCGTTTTTCTAATTTGTTTGCGTTTGCCGACTCGTTTTCCCTAAAACACAGTGTTAAATACTTTGTTGGTGTAGCTGGTGATTAAAGTTGAAGAGTTTTTGTGATTAGCACTTTATTCATATTACCTTCTTGCCAAAAACGTTACGATTTAATTGCCCTACTTGATTTTCATCCTTTTCCAGCGAGGTTCCAGTCCTTTTCTAATTTCAACCACTTTTTTCATTCAGTCAGTCAGGAAAGCAACCTAAAAAGTTATAAAAAATTCTCCTTTCAATTCAAGAATCACAAAGTTTTTTTCAAGTAGCAAAGAAAAAAATGGGGAAAATGTGAAAAGTTTTTGATTTACTTTACGTATTCGCCTTGTTAGCAATTTCTGCCAACTAAGCTATACTACCATTTAAAAAATTCAGGGTTTTCTCGAGGGTCGCTTTTTCCACAAAAAAAGTTACTTTCGTGGTTTTTTGCGTAAAAAAAGTTATTTGATTTTGTCTATTTTACATTTTTCATGTATTATGGATATACTTTCTTGGAATATGTAATAAATAGGTATACATAATGTAATACTATATTTAGCCTTGTGATTTTTTAGTTGAATCTTGTTAAGAAAGTGGTGGCTTTAGCTTTTTAGGCTACATGATAATTTACATTTTTTTCTTGACAAAATATAATTTTATATAAAACTGGTGGTAAGTTTACTACAGTCAGTGTAGAGGGAAAGGAAGGAAATTGAAATAAAAAAGGAAAAGACGGAGAAGCGGAGATTGAAATTACATGCTAGACACATACTAGATGAGTTTATAATGATGATTATGTGGATGGCTGGATTATTATTTTCCTCAAAAGAATTTCTTTTTTCCTTCCATTTAAGTTTTAAATCTAATCTTCTCCTCCGGTTTTTTGGGAATTGCTCTGCTTGTTTGAAAGCATAGAAAGTACGGTGTTTTTCGGGGGGCGTTGATGTGCTCTTATTGAAAACACAATAGACTGCAATTAAGTTCCCATTCACATTTGATTTCCTTGGTGGCTTGCCCTTATATACATGACGGGTAGGTGTGAAGTGCGAACAAGGCGCAGATAAAAGAGAGAAAGTTGCTTTTTTTGGACTTGTGTGGTGTGATGTGGGTGGTGACGGTGAAGTGGTGGAAGTTAGATGATTTTGGTACTTCATCATCTTCCCTCTTTTTCCCTTTTGGCATATTACTCTGGGATGAATTCCACCCATTCAAGGTCTGCGTCCAGTTATGATTTATATAAAATGGGGCTTCCAAAGAGTATTTAATCTAATGGAGAGTTGCTTTTTGTGTGCGGATGAGGAAGAAACGTTTTCTTGGAACTTTTCCGGGCCTGTACAGATTGGCTAGCCATTCTGGTTCAAATAAAAGATGTCTGTATTTGTGCTGACCAGTTTTTGTTCATGACAAGTTGTGAGAAAGTGTAATATGCAGTTCTATGGAAAGTAAACTTTCCAAAGAACTCCACCATTTTTTCCGCTGCGAAGAAGTATTGACATTGCAGCAAATAACGCGGCTTTATTATACATTTCTCAGAAGAATTGTATGTACTTACGGAGTAGACCACATAGCGTCAAAGGTAAATTGCTTTGTGCAGTCTCCGACAAATTGATTCATTCAGACCGGACCTCTGTGTATCTTTCTGCCCTGGTCTTTCCAAGTACACAAAACGGTCTCCATTAACGGGATAATAATTGATGATTTAGTGGGCTCAATTCTTATATCATCATCCTTTTAGTAGGGCTTGTAGCCAGTGTGTTGACAAGTTCAGAGAAAAATGAGTGGATTAAATAGACTTCTTTAATGGAATGGGATAAAAAATGGGCAACTTTTGCTGTGTATAGTAGTATATCGCCCTTCGGCACAACTTTTTTTGGTCTGGTTCGACCTTAAATGATCCATTAAATAATACTCATCATCTCGTGATTAAATGATCATTTCATTTCGCTTTATTCCATTTCCCACAGTAAATCTATTTTTCTATCGGGATACAAATATATTTTTATGAGTTGGGTGGAAGGGCTATATAGGTAGTCGCAGTAGTCCAGCTTCTGTAACAAGATAAAAAACACGATCATCCTCAAGTGTCCAGGATATCATAAATGGACATGCTTCCTTTCATTCCTTTCCAGATTATCATTACATGATCATCATGTCATCTATGAGTGTGTGTGTACTTTTTTATCATTTTTCATTATCCGTAATAATCCTGTTCTTCTGTTGCTGCTACTACTACTGCTCCTTATCCATTTTCTCATACAATTTCCCACTTTGTCTTTGTCCCTAAAAACAACTTTCACACACCACACATCTCTCTCTTTAAAAAACGGAGTACTTTTATCATCCTAAAGTGGAGCACTAGAAAAAGAACAAAAATATTTTCCCTTTTTTTCTTCTACTGAGCAGAAAATTGAACAAAATCTAATAACTTTCCTTTTTCTGTCTTCTTGTGTGTCGTACGAGTTTTTGGAGTCGCCTGCTGAATAAAAGGCACATTATGATGACAATAACTGGAAGCCATCATCTCGTTTTTGGATCACATCAAAAATGATGATCATCATCACATCAATATGATGTGATGATGTATTGACGAGAGAGAGTGAGTTTTTTTTAAAAGGCTGATGATGTGACACACCATTTTTTTGTCTTTCTCTTTTCCACCAACTCGGCTCACAGCATGTGTGCAATGTGTGTTTTAGGCAGTTACTTTTGCCAAAAAATGTTTCCCTTGTTCTTCTTCTGTGTAATACTTTTACTTTGTTCCTTTTTTGGTGGCGACACAGACGATGATGATGATGTTGCTGTGATGCTGATTATTATTTTGGTGGTGGATATAAAAGTGAAAGATGCGGAGTGAGACAGAGAAGCAGATGGATTTCTGTATGATGTTGGGGTGGCGGAAAAGGAAGGGATAGTAAAAGTTGAGTAGTAAAAGTGAGAGATCAGCACTGAGGCATAAAATCATAAAGTGTGTGTATTCATCCATGCTGTTTTGGTTTTATCCATTTTATTATGATGATGACGATGATGAGCAGGAACAATATTAACTTTGTCATATTGTTTATGTTTTTTATACACGGGACGATGATGAGATGAGATAGAATCATGATGGGTTTGTTTGTGCGTGTGATGTGTGGAGTACTGCGACATATATATGTGAACCCTTGTGTCTTTCCTTGGCAAATTCAATTTCTTTTCCTTTTTATTACCAAGTCATGTCTTTTTGTGTGTACTCTTCTCTTTTTCTGTGCTGGGAAACATATTACCTTGCATTATGGCATAAAAGTGAAAATAGGTGAACGGTGAAAGCAAACAAAGGGAGACTCCATTATTTTATCAATTTTCTTATCTTGTCATCATCATGTAATTCTCATGTCATGTTTTTTTTCTTTTTTTTTTTCTTATCCAGGTCTGGTTTCAAAATCGAAGAGCAAAGTGGAGACGACAAGAAAAAATGGAAGCGGCTCGTTTGGGTCTTGGAGAGTATCCCTTGTCAGCTCTAGGTCGTGGCCCGGCCACATCTACGGCAAATCAAGCGGCAATGGCTGCTGCGGGGCTGCTCAGTGCTTCAAACCAAGCTGCAGCGTTGTCCCTAATGGACCCTTGGTTGGCTGCTAGTCCCCTGTTGGGATCAACTTTGAGCCATGCTCTGCCAGGATTTCTGGCACATCCGCAAACCTGCTATCCAAGTTATTTAACGCCACCGACATCGGCAGCCTCTTTGTTAAGTGCAGCGCATCATCATCACCATCATCATGCGGCGCATCATAGTCCAGTTGGTTTGTTGGATGGAAGGGGAGCCGGTGGACCGATCAAGTTGTCGTCATCCCCACTTGGAGGGATTCATCTAAGTCCAGGAAGCCCACCAAGTAGTACCAACAGCAGTGGCGGAGGTGGGGCAAGTAGTGGAGGTACGGTGGTTGTTGGAGGTGCAAGTGGAAATACTTCTCCGGGTGTGGGAGAACTGGGCGTGGGAAGAAGCTCTAGTATTGCAGCTCTAAGGCTTAAAGCCAAGGAGCATTTAGAGTCGCTAACAAAAGGGATCCAAATCACTTAACCGTCTTGTTTTAAAAAATGCATGGAGCCATATATTAGTATATTTATTCAGTATTAAACTATGGTCGAAATATAGAAGTCGTTTTACTGGATAAGATTTTTATGCTACGTTATACCTGCATAGTAAAATCAGTTTTAAATAATTTGTTTTTTGTAAACGTCTCGGTTTTGTTATTTCTCCCGTTGCTGCTGTGAAAATATATACCTTTAAATATTGATTATACTTTTGACTGTGAATCGTATTTTTTAAATAATATGCTCCGCTATAGTAGTTAATGAGGTTAATGATAAGCTTCAAAATTGTAGGAAAACATCTTTGCATGCTAATGCTAAGTTTAGTTTTGGTAATGCTAAAAGCTGGAAGATTTGGTTATGAATGAAGCAAGCTACTTGCATATTATGACGATGACTATGGATGACAAGGAGTAGCCATTGCCAAAGAATTTTACTCTGCGGAAAAGTAACCATTCTGTACAGTGTATAGCTTTGTAGATGAAATATCTGTATGGGGTAAAGTGGGAATTTATATTAGGATACCGTGAAGCAACTAGTGCGTCGAAGTGCGAGGTTTCTAAAAATGAACGTCATCATTGAATCTTGATCTCACTGCAAATGTCTGTATATTGTGTAAAGTATATTATTATGCTTCAACCTTTGATTCCGATTCCCGTAGTAAACTTCAATGTTAAGAATGTATAAATGATTTATCACTAAATATTAGCAAGAATATTGTACATCTCTATGAATAGTAATATAATGTGTATAATTATATAATTATATTGTAATTAGAATGTATATTATCTACGCGTATAAAAGCACTAACTTACTGTATAAAGTGTCAGATCAGTAAGTTATTTAAAATATCTGGCTAACAACATTGTATAATGTATGATTCAAAATCATAATCCCAATTTGAACGTGTACAAACATCTTCATCTGTGTAAAAAGTAAATGTACATTTAAACCTATAAATATAGAGAAGGTGTATAAGATATACTGTAAACTCACTACAAACATGGCTGTCTATTGCATAAACTCTAAATTAAATTTACAGTAAGAGTCATAATAATATATTCTACTTGAAAAGGAAATTCGACGAAAACTTAAATTGAATAAAAGATAATTTGGAAAGGAAAACGCCAAACCGTTTGAAATGTATATTCTATTTTATTTAATTTACAAAACTCAAAGAAAATCTGCCTGAATCCAAATAAGACTCTGCGTAATATATAAAGCTTGAACTAGTAAATTTCCTTTGTCAAAAGTCATTTTTGTCATTATTGCTTTTTGTGAGCCCGTGTGTTTGTTGTTCTTTCGCATTAGTTTCGCTGTATGTATGTCTCTCTATGCAAGTCTTGTACAAACACCAATATATTTTGGAAGCATTATTGTTCAGCCAAGCTCATCAACCACGCTGCCTATACCCTGTTCCATTTACAAATCCTTGGCTGGCTAAAAATTAAATTGGAAGTTGAGAAAATAGAGAGCAATTTGCAAAAAAACAGAACTGGAAATTGGAAACGTTTTCTTGTCAAAACAAACGGGTTACTTTTGCTGGAGAGAAGGATAGACAAAGATTACGAGAATTTTGTGACTTGTTGTAGGTTTTAATGCTTTTCTGCTTGTGTGTGTCTTCTCTATATTATGTCGTCGTCACACACACAAAGTTATTTGTATTTCCAACAAATATTGAGTTAACAGACATCAAAGGGCAGTCTCCTTTTAATTCCGTTTCTGTGTCTCAAGGGCAGTTCCACACACACAAGTTAATATCACATCATCCTCATCATTTTATTACTATTACCACCATTGCGACTTTATGCAGTTGAAATTGAGTACTAAAAGAATTGTAGAATGAAGAGGATGATCATATAAAGCTACACAAAACGAATAAGAGGAAAGGGTCAATGTGCATTTATAACACACACATACATATCGTCATCCTCGTCTACACAGAGATAGTTTTTTTGTGCTTGGATAAGGCAATAAAATGCTAATTCTTGTTTACCCTGCCTAATCAACCGTTTGCCAAACCATTTCATTCATTCAACTCCAATTTCTTCTTCTTTTTCCTAGACTCTGTGTAATAAAATCTAGTCTAGTTGCTCTTACAACTGCCAACTTACCTCACCTACTACTACTACTACCAAATTGTATCCAACCAGAGTCTCCTCTCGTCACGCTGATGTGATTCCACTGCACCACCAACCAAAACCCAAGCTGTCACAAATACACTTACTTACGTCAACCATGTCACAGGATGACAATCTCAATTTCGTTGGAGTAATAAACAACCCTTTTTTCCCTTCTTTCTTTTTCTTCTGCCTGTCAAACAAAAAAGGACAAAATGGGCTTGTTCACGGTTTACGTCTTAACTACTATATATTTTCCGGTGTGTTTACGCAACGGAATTAAGTTTAGTAGGTAGTACCATTAGATGACATTAGGCATTTTGTTAGGCTGGTTCCCATTTTATTACGTTTTGTTATTGCACAATCTAGTTTCCGCATTCAGCTAGAAGCCACATCATCCTCATCATCATACATTCCTCCTTCTTTCTTTACCTTACTTGGTCCAGTCATGATAAAGAATCTAAGGCAAGTTAATAGAGAAAACTTGAGCAAATAACAACTCCTTCTTCTTACACTTACTTTGGTTATTATTGTGTCCTTTCTCGTGATTATTATTTCAGCCCAGAGAATTCCTTAAAATGGCAGTGGCTATGCACTCCAGGTTCTAGTAGACTTTATTAACTTGTTACGCAGCTAGAGAGAAAATGAAAAGAAGGAAAAACAAAAGGGAAAGTGGCTAAATAAAAGTATTTCATATATTTATTACTTGTTTATATATACCAACAAGTAAAAAAGCCCGACTTTCACTTTAAGTCTTGATTCCACTTTAATGAGATTGGAGAGAAAAGTACTAAAAAATAAAATCACTTTATCCGCGTAGCACACACCAAACTAAACCACTTTACTAGACATGTGCACACACACACGGAATAACAGAGCGTTATTTCTTTTAAGGAATAAAAAAAGAGCCAATTTTCTTTCACCGACTAAGGCCAAGAAAAGAAGAGAGATGTTAATGAGAAAAACTTTTCAATTTTCTCCATCATTGACACCACTCAACTTTGTGTCTAATTAAAAATCTCTGGTCTTGTTTCTTTCTTAAACTCCCTTTCCCTTCTTTTCCTCCTCTGATAAAGCTTATTACACATCTCTAAGTTGGAAAATGTTAGGTTGTTAGTGAATGTGACATGCCTGCTGACACTCTCTAGTTTTTTTCTTCTATTCACTAAGAATGAAAATGGTTGGGTGTGTGTGTGTTTGCTATATATAAAAAGTTAAGTAACGAACTGATTGGCTCTAATAGGAAATCTTTTTCCCATTCAAGTAGAGAAAGTTAAAGCACAGCCCCCTGGAGTGCGTCACCAACAGAATATAAAAAAGAGAGAAAGTCTCAAGTAATCGCTTTATTAAGTTAGACACTGTACACAACTGGTTTCAGTCTAGATACAAGTTAGTAGCAAATTAGTTTATTCATTAGAAAGGGGTTTTCTGGCTAATTGCCTAGTCGTCTGGTATGACTGACCCCTTGATTATTATCATTAGAAGTAGTAGAGTGGTAGTGGCAGAGCAGCAGCCGAATAACAATGATGTTGCTAATGCATTTAATTAAACCTTAGCTAAACATTATTTGTACGGGTGGCTTGATGATTTTATGCCGTGCTCCATGCTGCTCCGCTTTTTGCTTTTTGTGCTTCATTTTCCCTGAAAAACTAATTACCGACATCAGCTTAACTTTTTATCTGGCTTAGAAGAAGCAGGACTGAAAAACTCAAGAAGAGTAAGTGCAAACGAAAGGAAACGAGGATGATGATCATTATCATCATCATGAATCATGCAAGGTTTGTCTTATGGGTGAATGGGAAATGGCTTAGGTGTGTACGCATGTTAAAAAGTAAGTTTTTGAAGGAATCGGGCAACTTTATTAAAATGTATTAAGCCTCTCTTCTTCTTTCTCCTTTCATTATTATCCCCAAGTGATCAAAGTTAAGGCATGCATATATAAGCAACAGCAGCAGATTTTTCCCCGTGATTCTTATTAAATCAGCTTTACTTTTTTTTATCCAACTCACTTATCAATTTTTGTCAAATGATTAAATTGGTTTTTAAATGGAAAATGTTAGATGTATACACACAGAAAAGTTAGAGGATCTTTGACAAATTACTATTTTGTCCAACCAGCCAAAAGAGAAAAAGTTTTTTTATTTGGGAAAAAAGGGTATAAGCCTTACTTTTTTGACACTTGCACTTTGATAAGGAATTATATTAACTTTATATTATCCTTGTTGACGAAAGGGGACCCCCCTTGGACACCAAGTAGGATTTCCAAAGGAATAACATTCCGCTACATATTATATTATGATCAACTTACTTTAAACTTATCTTAAACTTTTCGTTTACCAGTTTAAAATTCCATTTGGACGGATTATAAACTTGTTGGGGAAAAATAAGAAGACCAAAAAAGAAGGAAAAGAGGATTTTCATCAAGTTAAATTTACTGCGTTGCATTGATTTTTTTATATCATAAGACCATTTTCGGTGGAACTAAAAATATAACCCTTTTCTTAAATTGCTATGAAGTGGATATAACTTGTGACAACCAAAAAGCTGTTGTGATCAGATCACAAGAAAGTACACAGAGCGACAGAGAGAGTTGGATTTGTATTTTTCGATGATGATGGAACAAGCAACCCGGAAATTTGATGCTTGTACTTTGTAACAAGCTGACACAACGGTGGTCCTGGTATATTTTTTCGTCCCAGCTTGTTCCGTGGAACTAAATTCCTTATATAGCACATCCGACAACTCAGATATTATATATCAGTTTAAACTTGCATTTAAGATAAAAAGCTTATAAATAGGCAGCATACTAACTTGCTTAAATAAAGAGCCTGTTAAAAGCAGATTACTATAGCGGGGCATTCTGCTGCGGATTACAAATTTTGTACCCACACATGCAAGCTTACAAATTTGATGAGTGTGTTTGTGTGTGTGTGATTCTCTTCTGCAAGCCAGTCTGGCTGTAATTATAATATCATCAAAAATCATATAAAGATGGGCACTGATAAGATTTGATGCATATCCCTTTTAGCTAACATGCTTGTTGTTCACTGAACCTAACTGTAATTGTATCAAGTTTATCCCTCATTCAGAAATTTGTCAATGATTTTTTTGAGAGAGACATAGATAGATAGAGAGAAAGCTTTTATCTGTCATCTGAGCAGATGCTTTATGCCTATTTATAGGGATGCTGCGTGTACTGATGATGATGGGAGGTACAATGTACTTAAGTGCTTTTTTATAGTAAAGGCATGCATGCGTCCACGGTATTCACACAAGTATATTTTTACTAATAGGCATGTTTTATCACAGTACTTATGTTTTAATCCGACTAAAACTAGAAAAAAATCCTTTTGGAAAAAGATGAACCGCTTGAAAATTCCTTTTGTTTGGAATGCTGTTCTAAATGTTAAAAAGGGGAAAATGAGTTGTGATCCTCACCCAGAGAAAAAATGCTTGAAATATAATTATGCATGAATTTTAAATGGGTTTTGACCGTTAGTAATGATACTGATAAATCCCATTTGGTGTGATGTAGGTATATGCATAATATCCATTAGAACGAGAACTGAATATTGATAGGATTTTTTTTTACTGCTTATATTAATAGTCTATTAATGCACCCGTCACACATATAGTATAGTATTGCAAAAATAACGTTTATACTAGTTGCGTTTCAGCCTCAATTGCTTCCAAACTTTGCTTTCATGACCATTTTTAATTGTGCTGGTTAGCCGACAAGCCTCAAGCCCAGCATGAGGTCACCCAAGATGATTTCTGCGCAAATAAGCACTCAAAGGTAAAATTACAGTTGTGCATTGTACACTCAAAGCGCAGATTTAAAAATACAATAAAAAATCTTCTCTTTCCTGTTTTTCAATTTTACCAATAAAATATAAAGTACCCACTGAACTTTTACTCTTTGTAGTATTTTGCCTGACTTAACTTGAAAGATGATTCTTAAAGGCCGGCAAAGGATGTGAAATAAAACGCACAATAAATGCATAATATACAAGAACATAATATTCCGCTCAATAAAATCACGCCTAAAGTGGTTTGCTTATTTTTCCTGTGGCTGTATGCGTGTGGTTACAATAAAACCACGCAAGTGTGTAATTTCCTAAGAAAATTTAATAAAAATCACCCAAAAAACATAACCTAGTGTAGTAGTGCCTTCATGGCTGCCTACACACCCACCAAAAAGCTGTCAGATCAAATTCTATTGTCAATTGTATTCTCAAGTGTGGGATATTCTCTTTTCCTGTGTATACCAACCAGCATAAGCAATATTGAATATATTTCCAAGTGTTTTTCTTTTCATGGAATCACCCACATCCACTCAATAATCACAATAAAAATTGAAAAAGGACCAAAATCACAAGCAAGAGTGTATATCTATCTGTTGAGTGTCAAAGCAAAAACCAAAGGATTAGGTTAGTTACGTTTTACACAGCCCTCATTATTTAACAGGATCATTTATTCCAGCTGTTACATTGTAAATTTCACCCAATCCCTATTATAATTCGCCATCTTTCTCTCTGGATAAACTGGATACAAGTTTTTTTTCCTTTTAGCAAATGAGCCATGAGCCATTTTATCTCTCTCTGGTTTAATGATCAATACAAAAACTCTGTATGAATGAATCACAAAATCACACACACATTTTCCCATCAGAAACAAGAAAGCCCATCGCCCATTCACCCAGATATAATTAGCATTACCATTTTCTTGCTTGCTTTAGCTCCAAATTGTTATCATTATTGCAACACTTACAAAATCCTTTTATATTGAGCCTCTACATCTCCTCCTTCACATATAAAAATTACAGGGCAGAAGGCATCCAGAAGCCTTCAATAGCAGTAGCACAGCTTTTAAACAGCGTCGTATGCTCATCAAACATTAAACACTGAATTTTATCCACCTTCACCAACAAAACCTATATTTAAAGCATCAGAAACAGGATAGAGCACCCGACAATCATCATCATAATCATTAGCTAAACAACTATACCACACGGCCCTCTTCTGATATGATGATAGGTCTCCTTAGAGTTTGTCGTTTTTGTTGTCAATGAATATAATAGCACAGCAGCCGCACAAGTCTAAAACTACTTATATATGCACAATATATATAACCCTTTCATTTCATTCAGTTTTTTTTCTTTGGTATGAGTCTACGCGTAACTCACAGAGAGAATAGAAAAGCGGCCGCTTCTCTTTTAGGAAAATACTTTGAGTGGATGGATACCCATATCGCTACAGTTTCATTTTCATTCATGCCATGCAACTCATATCACCAAAAACCATGCTCTCATTTTACTCGTTCATTCATTCATTTTTGTTTCCTCCGGCTAATCGTATGTGTGTCTAGTGTGGGCATATATATCGTCGCAGTAATCAAAAGTGATCTTCGGTCTCTCTACTAGTCTGGTGGTGAGTGGTGACGATATTTTACCTTATGCCAAATGTCTCTTGTTTTGTGGTGTAATGAATGGTTAAACACTGGGAAAATACAGGCACAATATTAGATACAAAAGTATCAATCGTCCGACATTCATTCATTTTGATTCATTCATACAAATCGCCTTTTATTTGAAATATGAAGAGCGTCTCTTTCATTCTCTTCGCTAATGATATACCCTGGCCATTGAAAATGATACAATGGGAAATATATATAATATTGTATCCTTCCACCAAGAGGTAATAATAATGGTCACTTTTTTTCTGGTGTGACGACGATGATCAATGTGATTATTACTATTTATTGGTTATTATTGTTTGTTTGTTTCCTTTTATATGTACGTTTGGTTGCGACACTTGATTTTCCGTGCTTGGTTGCACACATGCAGTGGAACAAGACAGCCTTCCTTTTTCCATTTTCACCAATTTTTTTGAACAATCAATAGGAAGCGTATATAATGTGAAGCTGTCATATTATATGTATGGCAAATGCAACAGTAGCAAATAAAAATAGTGAATAGGTGCGAATGCAAAGGCAGCAATTTGTCAAAACGGTGGAGCATCCGATGGACACACAATAGCTAGTTTGAAAATACAATCAACAATGAGACTCTAAATGTAATACATTTATTCATATTATATCGGTTTTGTAAAAGAAGTAGATATTTATTGCACGCTAGCTTGTAAGTACTCTTTAGATGCATTGTGCGTTTACAAGAGAAGGACAATGCTTTGAGCAAGACCGGCCGGCATTGTTATTATTGGTTAGGTGTTTAGTGTTTATTTGAATAAAGTACACAGTTTTTATAAACTGGATCATTTACACGGAAAGAAAGATCAAGAAGAAGATGTTTCCTCTGAAGCTAGTAATAAATGCTATGAGTACCTATGTTGTATAATGTGTGAAGTGAAAAAAGGCCTTGAGCTTTAAAAATAGATTTTTGAGTTGTAGATTGACAAATGCCACACTTATTTGCAAGCTGTGATGCTGAGTTTGCTAACTTTATAAGATATACTGAAATGTATAAACATTTATGTACTGGGCAAACCTGATCTGACGACTGAGACGTATGCACTTTAAATTGTTGAAAATATTTGTTGACTCTAACAAACAGCAAAAATGTGCAAGCACACAGGAAATTGAAATTTATGCACCAAAATGTTGTTATAACTTAATTTGAATAATTAATTTTTTGTAATGCATGAAGTTAACCTGAGTTCTTCAGTGACTTATTCAAAGGTTCTGCTTTCTGCTATATGAATTGAAAGGAACAAAGTAGCATGTTGTGCTACCAAATATACTTAACTTGTAGAGTCGACATTATAATGCATTAGCCGCTATACGATTCAATGCTTCAATGTTTTAAGCTTTCTTCCCTGGTCCCATATCGGAAAGTAGGAAGCAGGAGATGAAAACGGGATGATTATGATGATGAGGAAAAGGCAGAGAATAAAAACCTTATGAAAGCTCTACTAGATGACGAGACAAGTATCATGTTTAAAAATCGTTTCTTCCTTTTTTCATTCGTGCTCAGTTTCATTTCATAGCTGTTGTATACAAATTGGAGGATGGTTCCAGCACAACTTAGCTTGTAATGCATACTGGAACTAACTGAACTTGAAATTTGATATTTTTCGTTTGAATTTTAGGTAGGATGATGTGATAATGAATTTTGTCATGCTGTGCTTGGATTGAGTTGTTTACTTGTTTTTTTCGCCTTGATTATGTCAAACGAGCCACTAATAACCATGTATATTCTGCTAAGCATATAGAAAATGAAGATGCCACTCAATTCAGAACATTGAGTCAGGCAAGGTACTAAAATATGTTTCTCCTGCAGATGCATGCATAATGCATATTATGAAAGCGTATCACCATATTTTTTCGGAAAAACACTTTCATTTTACATGCCTGTCAATTTTTCGTTTTTCTGGAAACATTACTTATTACCTATTACGTATCTTTCTATAAATAAATAGCAGGATAAGCTAATCAAATTCGGAATGAGAAAGTCTGAATTTGACATGAATATTATTAAAAATGAGCTTCTGCTACTGGTACTGCCTTCGCTTTCTGCCTTCTTCTCTCTTTGTGTGTCGAGGTTGATAAAAAGAGGAAGTATTTAATTATAGCTTGGGCAATAATGATAACAATAACTAAGGCCTGTGCTTATTTTGCGTAATCGAGGTAAGTAATCACATGATGAGATAAAAAGCCTTGGCATCATCATCAACAATCAAAGAGTTTGCTGGCAAAGAGGAATATAATAATGTCTGTCTGGCTATTAATGAGATTGGGTATAGCAATGATTTTTGGTAACGAGATCACAGGCAAAATAAAATTCTTGTTAAGTAAACACAATATTGGTTTGTCACCGGGTGGTCTAAAAATAAACTTGGCTAAATAGTATTCTTATTCTTCTTATTACGCAGCAGCATGTTATTATACAACCTACTACACAGAAGGATTTTCATCTGCGACTAACAACCAGCAGAAGAAAAGAAAATTGGGAAAAACATAAATAATGAAAACGTTTTCTTCTTTGTTCACAGAAATGCTTTTAAGTTTCATTTAGAATTGATTAGAAAAGAAGAGTAAAGGAAAAGCTAAAATTGTCTTGCTAAATGCGTATAGCTTTTCAAATAATGAAAATGAAACAAGCTTGTTTTTCACTATGTGAAATAATGAACTATTTGGTGATCAAACTTGAGCGTGGGCTATTATCATTATCATTAAAAATTTAGGCTGTCACTTGCAGCTGGTATTCTTCTAATTACTGCTTATGATCAGAATTTGGGGTAAAACAGTATAATAGTCCAAGCTGCATACATTTAAAAGCATGTTTATTTCTTTAAAATGTTTGTTGAACTATTACAACTTGAAGTATATTGATGCATTTTGAGAAATTGATTAGAGTGGTAGATGCTAAGCTTTCGATAACGCTTTGATACTATAAATCTGTACAAATCAACAATATCAGGAAAATTTGTAACATTTTCAAAGTTAGCAGATTACGTAATCTGCACAATGTTATTTTCCATGCATTAATTCAACATTTCAATGCTTTCTTATTTCATTTTTGAAAATACGATGTTTGCTGAGCTTTTAAAACTTCAATTATTTTATAGCATTTTTGGACATTCATTTCATGTATAGATAACTCGAGCTTTCGGTAACTTACGCACTCCTGCAAAGTCTATAGTGTGAGAACAAGAATAAATCTTTAAAAAATTAAAACACTTTTGTTGAAAATTTACAGAATGAATATGCATGCATAATTATTTTACTTTCCTTGTATCAGTATTTCATAATTGTTGTTTCCAATTAGTAATACTGTTTTGATTTAAACATTAAATTAGTTTCGATTTTGAGCCCATGCATTCACGCTCGAGTGGGAAAAGATTTGTATGCTAAAGTCTTAATACATTGGCTTTATTGATTGATATTAAATAATATAACAAGTCTGTTTACACTCAACACGCATTCAAGAGATCACACCCTATTACATATTAGCGTCGACTTTAAGAGGGAAATAATAGTTCCACACAAAACAACTCAATCTCATCCATCACACTTTCTACCCATTTCCCTGCTTTTATTAAGATTTTTTCCAGAGACAAAAAATCTGTAATCAACCCTAGCACCATTCTTCTTCCCACACATTTCATAAGCTAACAATGTTACAATTCGTTTACACGATGTCATCTATCATTCCTGGATTCTCCAATTTCTCATTTTTATTCCATCCGTTTCCCAAACAAATCAGCTTGCTGCTATTTTTTCATCATCATTCATCTCATCACTCATTTAATATATTAAATCACCAAATAAAAGGAATTAACAATGACATGAAGAGACGCATGCATGCCCACACACACAACATGTAAAATTTTATTCTCGGATTTGCCACGGATTTTCCCAGTATTAACTAACTGCTGCTGTTGTTGCTACTACAAGATCTCAGGATTAATATATGAACGTGTGTTCAAGTGCTCTACTCTGACGTGTGCCAATAAGCACTCTGAAAAATTTCAACTTGAACAGCAGCATTACCACCCGGAAGACAGCTTTCTCTTTTAAATGCATAGAAGCCCAAAACCCCGATTGAAAAAAACTGTTACCAGAGACCAGAGTTAATAAAATCTTGCTTGTTCTTTGTGTGCCGGCGACAAGTAACAAAATCAGGGCTTTGCATACACAAACGCCAAACTGATTTGTAAAGGGACACTACAATTATTATTGGCAGAAAGCAAACAAAGTGGTGGACGTGACGAGAGAGCTTTTCTGACTCGTGTCTCAGCTTATCTCTCTACTAGCTAGCTATATACACGTTTTCCCCTTAAAAAGCCATTTTGCCTTAAAGCCAGTAAGAACACACCGGGCTACACAATTTTTCCCTTGTGCTAAAGCTATATAGTTCTCTATCTATCGGCGTCCCTTTATTGACGCAAGGATTTAATAACATGATGAGTGTCGTGTGTCCAACATTACCTTTTTTCATTGACTCACTCCAACAGTCTCTTCTTTTCCTTCCGTTTTGTCAGAGACAACTTTATTGGAAAACTTTGATTTCATTGTGGAGTCCTTTTCTTTTTTTCTTTCCAGTTTCTACTTATAGCTAGACTTGGCAGTGTGTCGAGTGTAGAAAAGGAGATAGTCGAAAAGTTTATTAAACACCGCCACACAATATAAATAATAGAGCAAAAGAGAAGAGAAGAAAGGCTAAGGCGCAATGGAATGGATATATTATAGCCTTGTTCACGCATTCAAAAGCACTTTCAAGTGATTCCGATTGTGAATTGAATGTGATGAAAAGAGGAAAAGACCAATAATTTGGGAAAATCATTTTCTGTTTGCTGACCATGATGTTTACCCAAGCATTTAATTTACACGTACAAAGTGAGTCGTATAAACACACGGATCAGAATGTATATGAATCATGCTATCATGCTGCCATTTACTAGTGAAATGAATGGTGACTTTATTTTGACGTGTGGACAATTTGGGCTCGCTTTCAAACTGCTTAATAAGCCAGTGGCAGGAGCACAGAGTACGACGAATGGCGTAATGTAATCAAGATTTTGATATGTTGCATTAAGCATTTTATCAGCAGCCGCGAAAGAGGAAAGGTAAACAAGCAGAAAAGTAAAAGAG
Organism: Entomobrya proxima; assembly: GCA_029691765.1. NCBI lineage: Eukaryota > Metazoa > Arthropoda > Collembola > Entomobryomorpha > Entomobryidae > Entomobrya > Entomobrya proxima. The sequence goes on along the minus strand of CM056170.1, from coordinate 35,794,940 downwards.
CCAGCCAGAGGCAGAAAAGGGTAGTAAATTCGAATAAACGAGGGAATAAATAATAATGATGACTAAATTAACTAGGAATACACCTGGTGAAATAATGATAATAGTAATAATGAATTTAGATTGGGATTAGCCTCCTTTTTACTTATTTACCTAAGCATACACACACATGTGTACAAGGTGTGACAAGCAACACAAGCATAATAAAAGCATATATGGAGAAAATTTACCTTAATTTAGTGCTAATGTATGGAAACTAGGGAAGAAGTAAAGATAATGAATTTGAACGTTTTCCAATTTGGTAGCCACACACAAGTATATAGTTTCACACAAAAGGAATAATAATGAGAGGGGATGAATGAAAGAAAATAAATTATTCTTGGGAAATATATTTCCACGTTGGTATATATTCCCACAGGTTTTTTGGTTGAAATCACTAATTAACAGAAATTGTAGAAGAGTATATGGTAAAACAAGATTAATGTTTTAGATGAGCATATAGTTTAGGTATGGTGTGTGGTTGTATTTAGGTTTCATCATTTTGCCTAATTGTCTTGTATTCATTGCACCAATTGGATTCATCATCATTTTCATCAGCAACAAGCCTTTTTGTTTGGAGTGCCTGGAGCATATACATACATGCACACACACAAGTAGAATAAAAAGCTTATGTGAATGAATGAGAGAGAGAGTTGACGGATAAAGTAATTTTAATTAAAGTCTCATCAACGCTCCGCAACAGCTAATAAGAGCCACCTGAGCGTGTATAAGTCGACCAGGAATAATATGAAGAAAGATACATTAAAACGTTAGAGGAATAGGTATGTGTGATGTAAATGTAGAGAAAGAGAAAAGGCTTGGCCAAGTCAAATGAAAGTAAATTGCAAGTAATTAAATTTGAGCTGGAAATGTTTTGGAGAAACAAAAGAAAACTCTTTGGTGGAGAGAGAGAGAGACGAGGAAAGAAGAAGAGTCAATAAAGGTAATACGTAACTATTTATAGATGGCCTGGTTTGCAAACTGGGAAAAGTGGTAGTGCGCGGTATTAGTATAAAACGTAATGCTAATGAATACATTTAATTACGCGGTTTGGCTTTGCCAGTAGTAAACTTGGAATCAATGCATCATTTGTTTTTTGTCCGCTACCTACACATAGAAAATCATTAGCATTGTTATTGTCTGAGCGCCCACTACAGAAGGAAAAGGTGGGGAAGAAGGGAAAGCGGATGAATTTTGTTTGAGCCTTGTTCCGGAACAATTGAGATTATTGGATGATAAAATTACTACTGAGAAGAAGAAGAAGCCTAAAGAGTGAAAACAGTTTAGGGGACTATAATATTAAATCGTTTGTGTAGACTCTGACGCAATAAAGGCAACAGAAGAAGAATAGATTGAATAAAATCAGTGCGCAGAATAATAAATGGGATAAACTGTAATGGGGCTACTTGAGACCTGTGTGCATAGCCGATTTATTCACTTTGAACATATAAATAGGTACTACGTAACTCAATTTACTTTTTCCTTTTTGTCATTTTATTTTCAATATTCTGTCGTTTAAAACGAAATTGGCTGGCCAGTGTCGGGTAATCTTTTATGAAACTGTCCAGTGCACTCAACGTGCTTAGAATTTGAATTTTTTGTTATTGATATTGCGAGAATCTATCAGGAAAAAAAGAGTTAAGCTTAAGGGAACTCGGTTTTACATGCACGTAAGGGGAATCCCTGTGGTGGCCATCATAATGTGACATATCTGACAGGGGAAAATCTATTCTAGGAAAAAATTGGGATAACATTATTGCGTGTCAACTGCAGCGTGGTCACTTTTTATGGAAAATAAAACTTCCACCATTATACTCCATTAAGAAGAATATTGTAGATTCAAAAAAATTGGAAAAGTGACGAAAAGAAAATTGACCATCAGACACACATCATCACATATCATCAACTCTCCATCCAACCAAGAAAAATCTGTTGTTAGTATGTGTGTAATATTGGTCCATTGACAAAATTTAACAAGAAAAAGGGTTGAAAAGACGGAAGTAATAAGGAAAAGGGTCAAGTATTCCCCCAATTTTCTTGTACAACACCAGCAGCAACAGCAGAACCTGTCTCGTCCAGAATAAATAATAAGACAGTTTTATGACGACATCGCGACACATTACATTATTACAAGTAACACTTTATTCTTCTTTTTCATTCAGAATGGTCAGTGGAAAGGAAAAAATAATATCAATGATGACAAATTGGTGTCGTCTGTTACGCACCAGCAGCAGTAACTAGCAACCACGCGTCACAAGGTTTTTTTCTTCAAGCTTCAGAATACGTGTCAAATTGGATATGGCATCAAGCTAATAAGAAAAAGGCACCTTAAATCACCTTTTGTCATTGAGACTGGCTTTGGCTTTAAGGCTGGCAATTGTTTTTCACTTTACCTGTCTTCAAGAAATTATACCTGTGTGATTAGCTCCCCTTCAAGGTTTATTGTTTGGTAATTAAAAAGCAGCAGTGCTAGTATCATCTCATTTATGCGCAATAATAATAATGATTAGTTTTCCAAAAAAGCTTATTTTTTTCTTGGGGAAAAAGTGAGAAAATGATGAGCTTGTTGTTGTTTTCGGGTGACAGGTCCTTATTGTCTTCTCTCAGAGGACAAAAGGAGATCTTATCAGGATAGCAGCAGCAGCATAAAACTTTGTTTTTCACGCTTGCCTAAATACCAGAAACACTTTTACTAATGTGTTTACATTACAGATTGCAAATGCATAATCATTATCCCTTAAGGGATTCCTTGTCTATTAAGTAAGCCAAAAAAATAAAGTAATTTTAATGTGCCTAGTGCAACGTGTAATAATCGTGTCTACTTGACTGCATTTTCTCTAAAAATATGCGCACCAAAGGTCCAAACATTTTTAGGCGAGAAAAATATTTAGTTTACAAGTGATTAGTGTTATTACTGGGCAGAGGTAAAGTGAAGTAGCAGAAGTGAAGGGCATAAAGTAAAACCTTGTTTAGTGACTGTTGGACTTTTGGCACTTGGCTTGGCATCGCATTAATCATTTCGCCCACATTTTTGTCTAGACAGAAAACCATTATTATTGCAAGTATTTGTGTTTAGGCATTCCTCATTATATTTTATTGGTTTTTAACGCAATCGCTAATCACCTTTTATACAAAACCAATAAAAACAAGTTATTTTTAAATAAGACAGGTAATTGCAATCTATTTTATGATTTTCCCAAATAAGTGAATTGTTTCGTGTTTGGATTGGAAGTTGGTCTCTCAATGCCCCGCACATCCCTTTTCTTGGTGCCCCAAACCATAATACCATATTTGAGCTACTCGCAGGCAACAGCACACTAAATTTTGTCTCGCCTTCTCCTTTGGAAGGGTTTTCTGCTTCTGTTGGGCTGTGGGAAAGTTGGCGTTTGCTCCAACCCAAAAGTGGAAACTGCAACCAAACCTGGTTCTCTACTTCCAGCAACGCTTTGCTATTCCAGTTCCATGTGCCACCAGTTCTGCTTATTGAAATGCTAGACACGACGGAACAACATTTTTACCATGCCCAATGCTTTAACAGAGCTTATATACATAACAAGAAAGAATCCACTCTTGAAAACCACTCTGCTTCTTATTTGTACGTGATCTCCGATTTATTAGAATGATCATCATTGAATCACTTTTGAGAGAGTAAAAGCATCCCCATATTTACATCACACTGTCATGATACCACTGTTTTTGGCATATAATAGCTTCTCCAAGAGAAAATAAAAGATTTCCTTCTAATGCTACAATATTGGTTTTTACAAGATGTTATTACACATTTCATTATCCTCATCCTTCTCATTATATAATGCTTTTTGCATTATTCTTCTGCTGGATCGGATATCCCAGCTTGTGATCATAATCATAACTGGATACAATTTGAGCTTGGAAGAACACACATCTTTTCCAACGGCAAAGCATAGGGAAACCAACGGAGCCTGTGTAAAACATTTTATTACGTTTAAAATACTCCTCCTCCTTCTGTTCCTTCCTCCCTGCCTTGTTGTGCAGTAAATAATGCGTGTATAACGTTCTATATTCACAAGAGAGATAGAGTGAGACATCACTTGAAAGAGAGAAAGAAAAAAAGCATATATTATTTGATGTAATCCTTCCACTTTTCTCTCTCAATGAATGAAAATGAATGGAAAATGACTGATCATCATCATCACGATTATTATCATCCTTGTCGTGATGCTCTCTGGGTTTTTTGTATCATTTTATATGCTACCGAGTGTGTGTGTATGTAAAATGGATGGATGACTCTATTGACAAGAGTTTTTCAGCAGGGGGTCGGATAAGAAAAAGAGACATCATTCTCAATGTTCTCAGCAGCACATGCATAAGGGAGCAAATCACACATAAATATACACAAAACGCTCACATTACATTATTGTGTCATTTATGCCAATATATAAAGTTGATTCTTATTGCATAGATTGCAACTTTACACAACTAGGAGGACCAAGAGTTGACGACGACGACTGTGACGGTGGTGATGGAAAATATAAGCTTTTGGTGTGGAGTGCACACTCAGGCAAAATTTTTCATTTTACGGAAAAACTCTTTTTTTGCTCTATTTTCAAATGCTAGTAAAATGACCATTTTGACATTGTTCATATACATTTTTAACCTGATCTTTCCAATGGTGAAGGTTTCAGGTTTAAAAAGTTTGAAATTCCACCGGTTTTATTTAAAAAATTGCAAAAAAGTGGTGTTTTTTGCATAAAAGTTCAATTTTCGTTAAAGTGCGAGCCTGGTTTGCAAAACTGTTAGCAGATTTGAAATCAGCGTCCTTTTTTACCCCTAGTTCCACTAACACTTTGGCAATCCACTTACGCACTTCTGAACAATTAGTTAATTTATTGACTGATTTTTGTACTTACAAGGGGGCGTCCAGCATGTACGTATTTCATATCATATGGAGGTATGGGTTGGAATCCAAATTTTCGATTTCGGACAGCAAACTTAGTTTCCATATGTAAAATGGTACCATGATTTCAAAAATGAACTTAGTTTTGACCTTTGACCCACCCTTGACGCCAAACCAGGGGTCAAACCCAAATTTCCGAGTTCAGTCCTCAAACTGAGTATGTGTATGTAAACTGATATCCAGATTTCAAAAATGAACTTAGTTTTGACCTCTGACCCACCCTTGACCCCAAACCTGGGGTCAAACCCAAATCTCCGAGTTTAAATCTCAAACTGAGTATGTGTAAGTAAACTGATATCCTGATTTTAAAAATGAACTTAGTTTTTACCTTTGGCCCACCCTTGACCCCCAATCACAGGTCACAGCCAATCTTTCCAGTTCAGATCTCAGACTCAGTTTGTGTAAGTAAACTGATATCCTGGTGTCAAAAATGAATTCGTTCTCACCCTTGACTCACCCAAGACCCTCAAACGGAACAAAACAAAATTACTACTACCTTACTTAAGTCCAAGCAGGTCATTTCATCACCTGTTTGAACCATTTTTCAACCATGAGTCTATATAGTGACACACCTTACCTCCACACTCCTGCTCAGAAAAGGCGTTTTCACTTTCCTGGTGTGTCCGAGAAGGAAATCCACCTGTCAGCATGTAAACTAGGTTAGTAGTTAGTTCGAAATAGGTTTTTAGGATGTGAGCTTTACTATTAAAAATTTTGTGTCTTGAAAATAATTGTGTAACTGGTGAAAATCAATACTTGTAAAATGCTCAGTAACCATAAAATTGTCTTAGAGGTATCAGCTAATTCCGCAGAATTACTCAGGGCAAACGACGTGGACGTTCCTCTAAACTTGCCCCACGGGTATTCCCATTTGGGAATACACAGGCGGTACATTTTGTCAGCCACCGCTGGCTCCGTCAAACAATCCAATGTTTAATCAATTAGCAGCAATTCCCTTCCTTCCTCCTCATTTTCTAACAAAACTACGAAAACATCGTCTTCCTCTTCCTCCTCATCCGATGCTGCGTTACTCCTAGTCTCGGATTCTTCTCCAGTCCCAGAGTCGAGAATTGCAGATTCAAAGTCATCATCGGTGCCCTGGTCATCAACAATCATGCTTTCGGAGGTTTCTGCCTCTGAATCTGGAGCTTGAGTGCTTTCTTCATCAGGAAACAGTTCACGTGCTACCGTTTTTGGTGGTTCTGGACACATGAGAAGACCTATGGCTTCTTTATCTAATGGCAGGCGCTGAGAAGATACTCGGGTTCGACATATTGCCTGTGTTGATATTACAGGATCTGAGAAGTCAATCGACCGGTAAAACATATCAGACATGGTAGCTTTTCGATTTATTTTGCGAGCATGAAATAATCGATCCTGTCTGTAGAATTTGTTTTTTGACTCTGCAGCCTGCTCGGACAACATTCCTAATGGGACTAAACTGTTTCTAACAATATCAGCTCCATGAATTAAAATTTTGTGTAATGTCGCGCTCATGTGGTACCAATTATATTTGCTAACGTACAATTCAAACGTCTGGTAGCAGTACTGTTGAAATTCATCAGCATTAATAGGCAGGTCATGGGAAATCGATTGCAAAATCACGCCTATTCTTCTCAGCAACTCTTTGTCTACTCCCAATATCTCGGCAAATGTCTCGTAGTTTCTAAAAGCTCTTCTGGCTGTGTTACCATCGTTGGAACTTCCGGCGCCACCTGAATTGGGAAAGTCTACTCTAAGTTTCAATTTGTCAAACATTTCTGTCTGAATTTTCAACTTTCTTTCATCTATAACTTTGTGGTCATCACCGGTTGCTCTCCATTTTCCCTTACCTCCGTTCAGCACTCTTTTGTACCCAATGTGAAGAAATAGTTCTAACATTCGTATGTAGGCGTGCATAGGGTTAATGCCGTGACGCAATGAAGATTGCTTTGGAGCAAACTTGCCATTTCTTACATTGGGAAGCACGTTAAACATAACGGGAGTAGCATGGCAAACTGGACATCTTTGGCTTGAGCTGGTATCAGTAATAAAGTTTAAAATTTTTCCATCAATTACAGTAAGGGAAAATTCATAATTGATTGTGACTTGCTCTTAGCTTTGGGTCGTCACGAAAGGTCGTAATTCTGCAATTTCCTTTTCTATAGTCTATTTTGTGTGCATCACAACGTTTTTCGTCTCCTTTATAAATTCCAATTCAATTGGCCTACAAAATCTTACTGATTGTGACACAGTATTCTGCCACAAAATATGCTTTGTGCTAGTTTGCACAATCTGAAGAGGTATCATAGTTGTTGCAAATAGTGCAGAATCGGAGTGTGGTCCAACTTTCGTAGGATCATTGGAACCAGCATAGCCTTGTTTATAATTTGACTGATTTGTAGACCCATCAAAACCCCAGCTAATAATGAAAGTGAATTCATCAGTACTTATTTCCAGGATCCTTTCAAGTGTTTCTTGCGACATACTTAGTATTCTTTGACAGGTCAAGTCAGCAAGTGCTTGAAGCTGGACTTTTGCTTGAAGTCCGTCGTCACTAATCCTTACAGAATCTTTAGGTGGCCTAAGTGTAGGCTTCACAGCTTGGATCTTTTTATATGACGGAAAAACTTTGGAGTTATGTGTAAGAGCGGCATTTCTTATAAGTGTGTAGTTGCTCACACTTAATCCTGCATCTAACATTAGACCATAAGCTCTCTCTGGGGTCATGACAGTTTCTTCTTTTGCCGTTATCCGTCTAAAAGCCTTTTCAGGGCGTCCAGGTATAGTCAAGCAATACTGTATTACTTTGGCAAAGTGACGCTTGTTGGGCAAATCGCTTGCTTTTACCAAAGGAACCAAAGTAACTTCTGGTGGAATGTTACTTGCTCTGACAGTATCAACAACCTTTTTCAATTTTTTCTGTCGAGCCGAATCGCCTAAATCTGGAAACTCCTTACTGGGTCGTCCCACCTTAGGTATCTGCATCGGTGTTTCCCGAGGTTTCGGTAAGTCTACAAATGAAACACAAAAAAACTGATATAAGTAATCACTTAATCTTTCTCTGTGACCCGATTTCTCTTTAAGTAATTGTCTAAATCTTTTAGCGACATTTCCTGCAGATTTTTCAATCTTTTCACGATACAAAGGAGGAAAGCTTACCTTATATCGTTGTTCCAACATGCCAATATAGTCAGAAACTGGAAGATTTTGGTCAACAATTTTATCTATTAGTTCCCGTTTGGTAGAAAGTCCTTCAGGTGGTATTGAAGGAAAAGGCCGATCAGACTCTACCTCTTCTTCTAACTCAATCGGATCCATTGCGTCAGCTGGCGTACGTGTAGCAGGTGTTCGGTTAGATGGTGGGTCTTCTCCGTCACCACCACTTGCACTAGTACAAGCTTGAGGCTAACCTGTTACATCAAAAGTTGAAGAAGGAGTAGGGTCAGGAGGTGAGGAAGGTGTGTCTGATGGCCGCTTTCTCGAACGACCCCTGCCACGACCACTATCGTTAGGCTCATAGTGCCTGGATGTACCAGTCATGTTCACAGCCCGACCGAAAGCCAGCAAAAAGCTTTCGGCCAACACCTCCTGGCTGGTGAATCCGCCGTTGGCAATCTCAAGCCTTAGAGTTGCTCCTCCGCCGGATTCCATGACTGGGGCGACTTCTCGCTTACTCGGGTAATTGCGCCATTTTGCACCCGTCGCAGATTCGCATTCAAAAGCCACCTGGCTGCGCTCCAGGATGGCATCCCCCGACATGGGCGAGCTACCTACCATGCGAAGCAATCGAGCGTCCGTATATTGACGTCCGCCCCCCATATTCATGGGTCGGAGCTGTCGCCTCACCCCAGCTTTCCTCCGACTGGGGTTTATTTACAGCTCCGGGGCCCTTCCCAGTCGTCCAGCTGGGGGTCCCAGGCTCGCGGCAAAGGGTTCGGTGGCCCTTTGCCCCCATATGGGAGGCGAACGTAATGGTGACGCAAACTGCAAACCTTAACCTGCGAGTTTTCCGGTCATCCCATGGTGAACTTTCCATAACTGACCGCCACACAGAGGGAATTGCTGCCAATATCCTTTGGCCGGATGGCTCCTGTGAATTCCTATTCAGTTACGTTAGCGCCCTGCCGGATCTTCGTGACAAAAGTCCTCCCCGGCCTCCAGGTCTAAGATAACCTCCTAGTTCATCAACAGGGCGACATTGTAAGGGCTTTGCCCGTCCCGAGGGACACGTCGCACCTAGACCAGAAGGATCTTCTTGAGTTCAGCCTGGTGAAGTACCCTCGAGCATCCACCAGGTACACCAGCGACATCTCGTGGTGCCGCTGGGAGAACCCAAGGAAGGGGGTATTTAGGGGCCCCCAACTCCCCTTTATTCTCACGTAGGATCAATGTTTCCCACGTGAGATTTGACTTATAAAAGTGAAAATATGGTTTCCAAAGAAGAATTAGGATTCCCAAGAGCAATTAGGGTTCCAACCATGTTAATGGTGTTCTCCCCATGGATCTAGTGTTCTCACACTAAAATTGTAAGGGTTAACCTTTGAAAATTTGGGTTCCTCAAGTGGAATTATGGTTTTTTCTCTGAAATTTCAGTTCCCTGTGGAATTAGGGTTCCTTCTCTCAAAATGTTGGTTCCCCGGTGGAATTATGGTTCCTTCCTTTGAAATTTGGGTTTCCCTGAAGAATTTGGGTTAATTCTTTTGAAATTTGGGTTTCACCCGTGGAATCAGGGTTCCTCCCTTAAATTTTGGGTTTCCCCCGTGGAATTAGGCTTCCGCCATTAAACCTCGGGTTTACTCCGTGGAATTAGTGTTCCTCCCTCAAACTTTGGGTTTCCCCAGTAGAATTAGGATTCCTTCCTTAAATTTTTGGTTTCCCCGTGGAATTAGAATTCCCATCGCACCGTGAATTTATGTTTTGAGTATTTCCTTGTGGGCTTAGGGGTTCCCCCATAGAATTAAGGTTACCCATGTGCAATTAAGGTTACCATGTGCAATTAAGGTTACCCATGTGCAATTAAGGTTACCCATGTGCAATTAAGGTTACCCATGTGCAATTAAGGTTACCCATGTGCAATTAAGGTTACCCATGTGCAATTAAGGTTACCCATGTGCAATTAAGGTTACACATGTGCCATTAAGGTTACCCATGTGCTATTAAAGTTCCCCATGTGCAATTAAGGTTACCCATGTGCTATTAATGTTACCAATGTGCTATTAAGGTTACCCATTTGCCAATAAGGTTACCCACCAATTTGTAAGATTATCCATTTGGAATTAAGGTTACCCACCTGTTTATAAGGTTACCCACCTGTTTATAAGGTTACCCACCTGTTTATAAGGTTACCCACCTGTTTATAAGGTTACCCAAGTGTAATTAAGGTTACCCACCTGTTTATAGTTAAGGTTACTCATGTGCAATTATGGTTACCCACGGGCTATTAAGGTTACCCCCTGTGCTATTTGGGTTACATCCTGCGCTTTAAAGGTTACCCGGTTGTTAGTAAAGTGTGCAAATAAGTAAACAATTTATTCGTAATTAATGTTTGTGATTTATTGGTTGGGAAGTATTACTGTCACCTATTTTTGCTCATAATTACAAAAAAAAAACCCTAATGTAGTTCATGGGTAGGTCAGAGGTCAAAACAAAGATCATATTCAAAATCAGGAGGTCAGTTTACATATATATACTAAGTTTGAATCTGAAAATCAAAAATTCGGTTTTGACCTTTGTTTGGGGTCAGGGGTGGGTTTTGGGTCCAAACGAAAGTCAAATTCACAATCAGAGCATTAGTTTACATATATAAACTGAGTTTGAGCTCCGAAATCGAAAATTTTGGGTCACCCACCCATGTAGGTAATTGAACGCCACTAACCCCCACCCCCCGAATACGTACATGCTGGACGCCCCCTTGTAAGTACAAAAATCAGTCAATAAATTAACTAATTGTTCAGAAGTGCGTAAGTGGATTGCCAAAGTGTTAGTGGAACTAGGGGTAAAAAAGGACGCTGATTTCAAATCTGCTAACAGTTTTGCAAACCAGGCTCGCACTTTAACGAAAATTGAACTTTTATGCAAAAAACACCACTTTTTTGCAATTTTTTAAATAAAACCGGTGGAATTTCAAACTTTTTAAACCTGAAACCTTCACCATTGGAAAGATCAGGTTAAAAATGTATATGAACAATGTCAAAATGGTCATTTTACTAGCATTTGAAAATAGAGCAAAAAAAGAGTTTT
>CM056170.1:35725331-35783646 GCA_029691765.1 Entomobrya proxima | reverse complement strand
GTGTGGAGTGGTGTGATGATGATAGCCCTAGCCATACACCCTTCAGGGGTTCCCCTTTTCACTTTTTTGAGCTTGTAGTAGCACAGTACAGGAAAATCAGGAATATATATCTTGTTCATGTTTTTAGAGAAAAGGACTCCTCTGGGATAAATGTTCTAAATAGAGACTTTTACATGCAGGCAGGCAGGCAGCAGCCGAGTCTGATTAACCTTAACGAGCTAAAATGCACGGATCCACGCTAATTATTATCTTGTACACGAAAAACTCTACACAATAATCAGAAAATCATGATGATCATCCTCGCCAACACCACCACCGCCAAAAAATCTCATAACATTGTACAATGTGTATGCAAGCATGTTTTATAAATCATCATACTTATGACCAGTGGACCGGAGGAGTAGAGAAGCCCGAGAAAAAATAGGAAATGGATAGATGAATATAATATGAATGAATGCATGGCTCATGATATGATGGCAGCAGGCCCAAAACAGCTTAAAATCAACTATATTAGTTCCATCTTTCTAGATAGTGTCCCGTGTGTAGTAGAAAAGGAAAGAAGAAAAAAGGCAGAGAGAGAGACAGTGAAATATTATAAGCACTATTGACTGCGATATCCCGTCATCTTCATACTCCATTCACCTTCCAACAACTGACAAGACAACAGTCAACAAAAATATTAATGCTAACACGGTCAGAGCCTGTCGACAACACGACTCACGACTTTTTGTGTCTCATTTACACCACCACCACCTCTTATTCTCATTATCATTCTGAACAAAAACGTAATAATCATCAGTTAAGTCATATATACTATCTCAGGGTCTTTATTCAAAAAAATGTATTTAGCTCTGCTAATGAGCACCCCTTCTCTTCTCGACGTTGTGGCGTGTGACCCTCTGCTGCTGCTGAAAATCTATTTTATGTGCAGCCATAATACGTACACAAATTAGCCCGTCCAGTCTGTCTGATGAGGATGTGCGGTGTGGTGTGCCCCAGTAGTAAAAAGTAATCACTTTTTTCTCACTGCCATTCAGATTCAAATTTGCTGGCTTGCCGTGAGCATCATCCTCTGACACAGGAAAATATATATTATACTGTGTTTTTAGAAAAAAGTCAGAAAGCAAGTTATAAAGTCACGCAAAGAAACATTTCCCAAGATTAATTAAATTATTCAAATTTTTTTCTCTGTGTTATCAAGTCAGAAAGCTGAAAGCTTATCTCTTGAATATTTACATTTTATAGACTTTGCAAATGGCAAATTCACAAGTGTAATCTGTTTTTAAACTGTGTGTTTGTGTCAAGAGTTAAAACATTTTATTGCGACTTGAGAAGTGAGTGAACTTTCATGTACGTTCTTGTATTCGTCATCACATTATCATCATCGTCTTATATTTCTCATATTTGCACATAAACAGAACTATAGTGGAGTAAAGTGGCAAATTGTAAAAAAAAAGTTGGTAGCCTCCGGGGAAAGTCAACATGAAAGAGTGAATGAGTCACTGGCAAACACACGGAGAAATATGGTGTGTGCATGATAAAACGTGCTTTTCATTTGACTCACTTCTGTCGTTCGTGTGTGGACTATTGACTCTTGTTGCATGTACTGCACAGGCCGGTTCTCTGGCTTGTAGTAGCGCAGCAGCGTGGTGAAGACAAAGTACATGAAATAGAAGATCCTTTAGTAGCCAACACGCTTTAAGAGTGCTACGTTTTAATGGAATTTAGAAGTGCAAAAGTTTACTACTAAAATGAACAACTTGTACAAACAAGCTTGTTAATAAGCATTACGCTTGACCATATAAAATCAAAGTGTGTTCAGCAGAGCAGCATCAGAATAGTAATGTGCTAATGAACGGTTTAAATGCTGACGACAGGGAATCTCACAGAAGGTGCTGAGATTTCCGTTATTGAATTAATTAGCACCAGCACTAAACTGGCAACTGACAGAACAATATAAATAATTAATTGACAGAAAAGCTAAAATGTTTGCACGCGAAAATTTTGAAGGCAAAGTACAATAAGTCATAAAAAGATAATATTATTTCTAGGAAAGAATTTAAATCAGAAGAAATATTATTATCACGTTTCATCACACAAATTAAAGCAAAATTTGGAGAGAAGGTACAATTGCTTTTCACACTTTGGAACAATGTAAATGTGGTAAATCCAGAGAAAAGCACATCTCATCTCAACCAGACAAAAAGGTAAGACGTTTTTCCTTTTCTTCTTCTTAAATGACAAGCATTTTATTCTTGTGTAAACAAACGGTGGGCAAAGATGCATTAGCATTTTGGTGTACACACGGTTACATTGAGGTTTTATGGTTTGATGAGTGATGATGAGATAGTATTAGGTGGGTATACGGATAACGAACATTTTGTTTACCATATACACAAAATTGCATTCATGTTTCATTGACCCATCATTATATACCCATCACATAGCACACAATTTTTTCGTCATTGCTTATTACAGTTTGTTGCAGAAACGTCACTTGGAACTCATATACCACTTGATTGACATTAGATTCAAGTTTTAACTCCAGCAACAACGTAGTCGCTTCATTTTAATGATATTTTATCTACTTGAATTGTTTAAACATTTTACAAACAAACAAAGTTGAAATGAAATTGGACCAATCTAATAAAAAAGAAGTGGAGATTGCAAACACATTATAAATAAATACACAACCAAGTTTTTATTAATCATCGGACAACATTATAAACACGGAAGTTTGCCAGTTTATTAGCACCGTGCTCCAGATTTTTGAATATTTTGCAGAAAATTATACTAATAAGTTGGTAACTACATTTTTAATACACTAAAATTGTAATTGCGCAGTATATTTTGAGATAAGCCAGTTCTCGGAATTGGAATTGGTATTTAGTATATTTGACAAAAGCAAATTACCCACATATTAATGATTTCGATTATGGACAGGATAGTGTAAATGTAATGTAATCAATCAAACAACAAAAAAGTATAAGAGCGGACGGTTGTGTGTGTGTGAAACTGTCTTTGTTTTCCTTTCGATATAGAACTTATGCCGTGTTTGGCTTTTTTATGGATATGTCCAGCAAAGTGATAAACATAGAAAAAGCCGGCTGTATTATAACAAACCGTTTTATCTCAATCTTGTGGGTTAACATTTTTTTCTGATTATTTTTTCCTAATTCTAATAATAAGTGCATTTGCATAATAAATATTATTATGTGAGAGAATATTCTCTACCTTGTATATAGGTAAGTTCATTTTTAAACATAACATATCATGTCATAATACAGCCAGGTAAAAAAATAGGGGAACGATTTAGCTTGTTTGTATGTGCATGCAAAAAACTGAGCCACACGCTTCCCGTAAAAAATCCAAGATGGATAGAGATAGATGAGCAATATTATTATTAGCTTTTGATATATTGATCATCATAACTTAATAATCAACCATAGTTTCAAGTGTATGGGTTGATGGCATTACCACTTTACCACGAAAACAAAATGTTGTGCTTGGTTCGGTGACGAAGCTAACGTTTTTTATTATTCCCTTCCGTTTCCACTTTATATTATTTTTTGCATGTCGTGTCGTGTGAAGACCGATGAGCTGATAAATGTTGTATAATGAACACCACCACCGAAAAAATAATAAGTAGTAATAATAAAGCAAAGAAAAGCTTGAGCAAACCAGCTAGATTACTAATGTAATAAGCAAATTGAGCATATTTCATTTTTTGTTTTTCTTCACTAGTAGGCTTGTAGTCGTCATACTTTTATATATATCTTCTCTCCTGTTATTATTATCATGCTTCCTCCTCCTTGTCATGCAATTATAATAAGTAATAAGGCTATAATAGGCACAAAATTTCCACAAGAAAAAAAAAGTATGATGAACTCCACACTAAAAACTTATAGGAATATAGAAGCGTAATCATCATAATCATCATCATCATTATACGTTTTCTATCCCGGACAAAAAAAGTAATTACATTCGGCTTTGTTGTAAAAGTGGTCTTAACAGGAAAGAAAACACTAAGAGTGACGCGATAGATTTAATGTAGTGGCATATTATAAGTTTATAAGTTTGTATTGATTAACAAGAACACTAAAAACAGAGACAGAAAAGTTTACTTTATTTTAGCTTGACTCAGTACATAAAAACCGTTATAATCGTGTACATACATTATAAAAATATTTTTTTATTGTTTGCAGTGCGTGGACACCTCGCTTCCTCCTGCACTAACATCAACAACAACAGGCACGACATAAATACATATCTACTAAAACCAAGTGCACTGCAAACAATTACAAATCAATATTAATCACATTACGTATACACAACAGCGGAATATTATTACCTGTCTGCTTAGTGGACACATATAGTTTATCATGATGCTTGGTCAAACTCAGCAACAGTCAACTTGTGGAGGTGGTGGAGTACCTGTGTCGTCTTCTTCCTCTTCAGTTGCAGCAGTAGTGTCATCGTCCCCACAGTATTCGGTTAATTATCGGTCACCAAATCATTCCCCGTTGCATCATAGGGCATCTCCACCAACAACAGCAGCTAATAAGTGTCAATCGGTGTATTCCAGTATAGAAAAGTTGCTGGCTAGTTCATCTCCACAACAGTCTCCACCGCAGCAGCAGACAGTTTTCCCCAGTGCCACTGCGGGATACGAAGGAAGAAGCCCAAACTTTGTATCAGGTAAAGTATAAAAAATTTGTATCTAATTTCCTGTGATTTTTACCAAGGGACACACAAAATTAGTAGCGTTGCAAGTTTTAAGGCAAGAGTCTTTGTTTGCCCTGTTGCTCATCAATGAGCATGAGCCATCATAAGCTTGCACAGTTGGTGGTACTGGGAATTGGTCCAGTAATTAGGTTTTCCGAACACGTTTATTGTCCAACATGTAATTATTACGCAGGCAGGCAAGCATAATGCATTATATGTGATTAGTCATGTTATTTATTGGGAAAGAGAGAGAGGAGGAGTAATCATGTCAAATGTCTTAATTCAGAGTTACGCTCTGATTTATGCTCTTGTGATGCTGTGAATTCATTAACTATTCCAGCTCAGCGATTTATATATATGCTCCCCTTCTCTTTTCGGTTTTTATATTGGGGTTGATTTTTTTCACTTTCTTTCTGGTTGCAAAACATACTGGACTTTTGTAAAGAGATAACAAATTATAATGATGATATGTTCTGAAATGAAACAAATACAAAATTGAACAGTCACCTTAAAAATTAGGATACAAAAATGCATTGTACGTCAAAAAATGCTTAATGCATTTGTCAGTTGATATTTTAACAGCATCTTGGACGCTCCATTCATCCTTAGATTGGACTTAGCCATTTACCTTAGCACCTAGTTGGTTTAACCTTAGTACATAGGAACTCTTATTTTTAAAGTCGAAATGTACCCTGAAAGTAAATTAATGCAATTATAACTTTTTCAGTTCCTGTGTTAGGCACAGTACTACAAAAACTAACGTGTAATTTTTTAAACTTGAAAGTTGTTGCAGAGGGGCAAGGCTTTGGCTTTGAGTAAAATTTATAATGCCATATAAAGTGGGTGGAGTAGTAGAACCATCCCATGATCCAACTTTACATAAAAATTATTAGCCCAGCCATTCTAAACTCTTTTTACTTTACTTTCCATTACACTATATTGGATTGAAACTTTGAAACAAAAGAAAATCGGTTTCAGTTATGCACGAACGTGTCATATAGGTACCTTGTTTTAAAATGGTTTTGATAATAATCATGTTGCATAATCAGCCAAAACGTTTTGTCCTCTAAATAAACTAACACAAAAAATGCCATAAACCAAATTGGAAATATAAACCGAGAAACGGGGATCAGTCCAAAAAGCTTTTTTACCTACCTCAGTGGTGTCAGTGTTGTATATGAGTATACATGTGTCATGTTATGTTCACAAACACGTTATGAATATTAAACAGACACAAAAGGCAAGTATTGTGCCTTCATTAATAAAAAATATTACTCAATTTGTAGTCAGGCATCTTTACACATGTAATTCAAATTAATCCATCTATAACTTGTCCGTTTAACATTGTTTAAATTTATAATCAGAATGGGAATCATTAGCAAACAAAAACGGGACATTGTAACTCTCACACGATCATTTTCAAAACAACATATTTTCTCAAACAACAATGCTTTAAAGTTTAAACTAGAAGTTATAATAGGGGAAAGAGTTGAAAATGTTGAAGTAATAACGCAACATGAAAAAAGTTACCCTTTTTATATAAAGCATGAATGCAAAACATGATGTATTTTGGTATCGTGTGATCACCGATCACCACCGGCCACCAAGAGAAAACAAAGAGCTACAATTTTGGCTTAGTGTAATTCCACGCATGCATCCATCCGTCCAACACCACCACCACCGGAGAACAGAGGGTAACATTTGTAGAGGGATAGATTACCATTTATTGACTGAAGTCGCACGTGTCGCGTACAACGCTCGATTTCATACTGGAAAGAGGAACAAGTCGCCAGAAACACTAATTAAACTTGCAGTAGAACATGAAATGTAAAAACCGAAAAGCCATGAACACGGCTCGGTATTACTTCTAATATGAGCTATTACTTTTTCCAACTTTGTTTTTGCAATTGAAAAATTAGGCTGATGGTGCATGATGTGTTGCTTCCAGCTAAAAATTTACTAATAAGTACTTTATAATAGCCTAGTATTGTAATAAGGTTTTTGTTCAAAAGGCAACTAATAAAAGGAAAGAGAGAGAGAAAGGTATTTGATATGTTATTAGTGGACGTGTGACACATTATGCATGTATTTGTGTGTGAGTGTGTCCGACACAATATAACGAGTAATGTTTCAGTTACAAGGAAAACTGTGCGAATGATCATAAAGCATACATATTAGTTAGATATTAGGCTTATATTCATTAAATTTCATTTTAGATTCGGGCTTCCAATTTCAATCATGTTATGTGTCTATAACATGATATTATGGTGTGTTCATCCCTGATATTAGTATTGATTTGTGGGAATTACCAACTTGATTGTAATTTATATTGGAAAGATGGGGTGTTACATGCAAACTTTCCAATGAGTGTTTCAGTCGATGTATGAAATCGGAAGGGGTATAAACGTAATAAGTCTTGCTGCTACTGAATTGTTCAAACAGTTTATCGGTTTTTATTCTAGATTTCTCTCAAGACGATATGGAGACCAGAAGAAATCGAAACTGTGGTCGCACGTCACCACCGGAAGTAAGTCACGTTTTTTACTCGACTTATCTTGCTACTTGGCCATTTCTACACTGACCTAATTATGTGTTTCGGGTTGTCTGAATAAGGAGAAAATTTCATTACGGGCACTTTGTTGGTTTATCTGATTTCAGAAAGGAAATGGTGAAAGACTTTCCCCACTTTACCGAAACGAGGCAAATACTTCAACAGCCTCGTCAGCGTTTACAAATGGCACCAAGTCAAACAAACGAGAAAAATGCGGAAGCAACAGCAAAAGTACATCAGCGGACAAGGAGGAACAAGAGATGAGCAGTAATAAAAAACGGAAACGCGTAGTGGCTCCTTCAGCATCTTCTCCAGCAGGTCGGGAGGATGACAATGACTTGGAAGAAGAGAGCAAAAGAACCAAAAGCATTATCATTCCGTCTCCTCCTCCCCCTCCATCCCTGTTCCATTCTGCTAATCCTTTATCATTGAGCAAATTAAACAATGTAAAAATCGGAGGTGAGCACAACGAAGAAAAAGAGAAAAGTCAGCAGCATCTTATTCACCATCATCCGGCAGACTTGATTCCAAACGGAAATAAAAGTTTTTCCCAGAAAAAGGCGGAAAAGGAGGAGGAAATTGAAAAAAATGGGATGACAATCCGGATGATCAATAAGTCGTCCTCGTTAGTACCCTCTTTCGAAGCAGAGAACAAATATCCCGTGATGCTATTACCAAAGCCAGATCTCAACAAGCTGGAGTCCTCTTCCTTAAGACGAGGAGATCTTGAGGTGGTTGACGAAGAGGATGAAGAGGTAGATGTACACAGCAACGAGGATGATGGGGATGAAGAAGATGCCAGTCAACGTCTTCGTGGAAGCACCATTCATTATCATCCCACCCCCGCAGAAGATCATGATCATGATGACGAAGAGGAGCAAGGTGATCTTAGTCAACAACAATCATCATCCTACCAACAGCATATGCACTTGGATGAAATGGGTCAACCTACCAGAAAGTTGAGAAGGAGCAGAACAACATTTACCACATTTCAACTTCACCAGTTGGAACGAGCTTTTGAAAAAACGCAGTATCCAGTAAGTCATTTGATTGTTACAACTTTTCAAGTAATTTTTACTTTTCAAAAAATAACATTCCACATTATTTCTTTCTTTGCTATTATTAGGACGTTTTCACCCGCGAGGAATTAGCACTCCGCTTGGATCTCAGTGAAGCTCGTGTGCAGGCAAGTAGTCCACTTTACAATTATTTTTGTTAAGTGCTCTCTTTTTAGGCTTTAGCTTTTTTATCATTTATAAAAATGCCTTCTTATTCTCCAACACGGATCATTCACGCCTCAGCAAACAAATCAAAAGATTTTTCTGGCTGGTTGAGCGACCCCAATCAATTAAGCACTTTTCCTCTTTTGTACAAGAAAAATCCATGCTCTCTGCTTTTTACTTTGCCGTCTCTGCTTTCTTGCTTCCAGCAACAATAAAAATACGATGTAGGTAATATCCTCCCTAAAAATTAACTACGCATCAACATACTTTTTTTTCATGGAAAAATGACACATTTTTTCTTGCTTATTTTTCATCATAAAGCACTATATACTCAACTCATCTCTTTATTCTTCAAAGACCTTTTTATCATTTCATTTAAAGACCGACATTAGTTCAGATCAAAAGGTTCATATTTTTTATTTCGTTTCCTTTTTCCCTTTTTTCATAGTTCATAGACCAGAGTCGGCATAATGCTTCTGCTTAGAGGAACACAATTACCTTTTTATATTACCTGTTGTAAATGACAATGACGGGAGATGATAATGTCACGTAGATATACTTCACAGAGACAGCATTATCCATTCAGGATATCATTAACAATTGTACAAAAAGTCTTCTAATGTGACTCACTTTATCTTGATTTCCCTCATATATATGGCCATGTAATTGAGTCATTTTTATTGTTAAATGTTTTTAAGTACAAAAAAGTATACATTTTCATTTTTAAAGAAGAACATTATCAAACTTAAATTGAAACTAATTGAAAAGGTAGTAACATTTTCAGGTAGACAGAAGCATTGATCGATAAATAGAGATTGGAACAGGGCAAATAGATACATTTTTAAAATTAAAATTCACATGAATGGGAATGATTAGTTCAGTCACACTAATGATATTTAGCACAAAATGACAAAATTGGGAATTACGAAGAAGAGGGTAATTTAGCGTTTTATATGCGTTATTAAATCACTGACAAATAATATGGAAAAGTGGCACAATACGAACTACGACGCAAGTTTTAAGGCTTGAAGATTTTTTAAAACGCAGTTTTCCTCATTTTGATAATAATAATATGCAAAATTCCCAATTTCATCAACAAGCGTGTGTATTGTAAAGTAAAGTAACGCAATTTTACTCAATTCTTTCTTTATGTCTGTACTATTGTTCCTCCACTGTGAAATAGATGGGAACACAACAAAACAACAACAACAAAGTGTGCATTAGTGCAAAATGAATGTAAAATTGATGAAATTGGGAGTAATAACGGGAAAAGGGAACAATATATTACTTGGGAACGTGTGTTGTTCTCCTCTTTTATTTCATGATGTTTTATTCTGTACAAATATATTAATGTAGCTTATTATTACAAATGTACACTACGAAGATATACGCGAGTAGTGTGCTCACAGTTCCTGCTGGTAATTTCCCAACTTCCCGTTTCACTGATTATTACCTCTTTTTTTAAAGCTACTACGCAATTAATGAGACAAAAGCTGTAGGAGTTTGTTGAGAAATAAAAGACTTTAGAGTATATGTGCGTGGGGAAAGTATAGCATAATGAAAATATAAATGACAGTAAAAGTTGAAAAAATTGGTGAAAATTCACTGAAGCAAATGCTAACAGGAAAATTGCTGTGATGAAGGGGGTAAATAGCACACACGCCTTATATACTACTGTATCATCGCTCGCGTTGTAGTCTAAATACGGCAACAAAGTCATTACAGATAATTCGAGTAAATTACTGACGACACTCGACTTCCATTCCCGGTGAAGTGAAGTGCTGCTCTTGAAACTAGCGAGGCTAATGGACTATATGATGATGATTATATGGCAAATATAGCAAAATCCCACTTTGCTTTTCTCTCTATTTCTCTGATGTGGTTTTTATGGCCTGGCCAGAAAATGCCCGAGTTTTGGTCTTGGTCTGTTTTAAGTTGGTATTCTAGTACGTAGTACTGGGATATTGACAATGATGAAGAGAAAAGGGTTATTTAATTCTGTGGAGATGCTCATAATATGAGCAAAGTGTGGAGACAAGAGGCTGTATTAAGTGGGCCCATCTGCATAATCAAGTATACAAGGGACAAATAAGAGACAGTGGAAAATTTTCCACAGAATTGTGAATGATGACGATAATGAGTGAATGAGGTGAAGTGGTTGAAAATTGTGACAAAATTACCCTCCAAATTATATAGAAACACTTTGCTTTCACTCTCGTTTTGTGCTTTAAGGCTTTATCAATTGTTAGCTTGCATCCACACACACACGCAATATTTAACATGCTGCTTTTTTGTGGTTGTTCAAACGAAATGAAGAGGCTGCCATTTAGAAACCTCTGCATGCGCTGTAGATATAATTATAGAGAAACTTGCTGTAATTAGCTGCAGTGATTCACTTAAATTAATTTGGCTAAAAACCCTAAATTTTTTCATGTTGGCTAAATGAAATTTTTTTGCTACAATTACACAGGTCTGGTTCCAAAACCGTCGCGCCAAGTACCGTAAACGGGAAAAGAGTTTAGGCGGACCCCAATCTGGTTCTATGGGGCGTGAGGGGTCTCCTCCGGGAATGATGAATGGTTCCATGTGTAGTCCTTATTCCCTCAGTCAGTGTTCCCCATCAGAGTTGAATCAACTACGAAATGCAGCTGCAGCAGCGCATCATCATGCCCACATGGGTACAACGCCAGGGGGAATGCCGCCACATCATCCTGCAGCATTTCCTCCACATCACGCAGGAGGACTAGCGAGTCTTAATGAATTTCTCTGGAGCACCGCAGGTCTTGGAGGAATCCCACACGGAGCCCCGGGATTGTTTACGGCACCTTCTCTTCTTTCCGCATTCCCTGCTTTGGCTGCTGCCGGATGGCCACAGCCAAAGAGTGCCGCAGCGGCAGCCACGCCACCCCACCTTCCTGCTTCCCTGATTGCCCAGTATATGGCTATGGCCAGTAATCCTCCCGTGTTTCCCTTTGATCTTTCCTCCAAAACGTCATCAGGAAGTGAGCGAGGTCTCAACTTGAGTCCGGCTAGTCAACGCTCCAGACGTAGTGACTCAATGTCACCACCAAGTCAAAACTCTATGGAGTTTACTCCTTCCGAGCAAATCAATGGGGAAATGAGAAGAAGGGGTAGTTCAGGAGGGTCAAGTGGTGGAGATGGGAAAATCAGTCCTGGGCTTGGAGATGACGAAGCAATTGATCTGGTCAAGGGTTCACCAAGAATCAAGTCAGCATTGGAGGGTGGCTATGGGCTAAGTTTTCATGGAAAGTTTGGCAGTTTGCCAGGTGGGCCGGGGAAGCAAGAGAGTATTAGCATTTTGAGGGAACGAGCTGCCAAGCATAATATGGCAAATGGACATAACAGTCCCACGGTAAAGAATTAGTGATGAATTTTAGTAGACAGTTTAACTCGAGTCAGTATATACGTACAACTTGATAGATTATAAAAAATAGCTTTTAGATTATCAGACCATGAAGAACTATCAACGAAGTAGAGTTTAAGCTAGTTTATAGCAATACATATTTAGCAAGTTTAGTTTAGTAAAGCATTAAAGTATATAGCAATTATGGTTAATGTACATCATGTAGAATTTTAAAGATTTTAGACCAGCTCGGAAAAATAAATATTGTAGTCAGTTACTTTCCTAGTGCAGTAATGTAAATAAATTAGTTTCTAGAATTTTTATTTACCCTTTTATATCCTTTTTTCATTTTTGCTGTGATTAAAAAAGAAACAAAAGTTCTTTTTCATGTAAAATAGCGTTATAGACCTTACTCGTGTGTAGAAATATATAGCACAATATCATTTAAATGATCTGTACATACTTTGTAATTAATTTAAACTCGTTCAAGAAGATCAAATAAAATCTGAAAAGCTGAAAGTAATAAAACGTTATAAAGATGGTGTTGGGGCAAATTGATACATACTTTATATATAAAAGCATGAACTATACAGAACCGCAAAAGTATGCAGAGCACACTTGTGATTTTATTGCCTTGTGTACACAATCACAATATTATTATCTTCCTCCCACTACTACTTCCCTCTTTCTGTGTGGATGTTGTCGTTGAGGTGGAAAAATGAGGAGAAAAGAAGAAAATTTAATATCATCAAATTCTGCTCAAGCTTTCTCTTCTTTTGCGCTACACTTTTAGTATATTTATTGAAATCTTTTCTACTAGCAAAATGCGCATCAGCTCACAAGCGTTTTTCGCGTGTCTGTTTGCTTGTTCCTACACAAGCCATATAATGAGAAAATGTACAAGGATGACAATGCCACGGGGGAAAATGTGCTGGTTGGTTGGTAGTAGTAAGTAGTACATTGACATTACATTCCAATTTGAGAATGACTAGCTGAAAATAAACACAGTCAATATTGCTTTTTCTTCTTGATAATAATAATAAAATCATCGTCTGTCTGTTTATTTGATTTGATTCAATTTTGACACACACATGAACACAAGAAGAGAGCAAAAAGCGATGAATCTCTTACGTGTCAACTCAAGCATGTGTGTGGGTGGTAGTAGTAAAAATGATGGAATATGTCACCAAACAAGTTGTAATATGAAATTTGTCAAGCCAAGAGTCAAAAGTGGGAAAGTAACAAGCCTGTTTGATGAGATGGGATATTACGCGCAATAAAAAAGTGATGCAATGTGATGTCTAGCAATAAATGCTTGAATTTATTTCCTCCTCCACTTTCTCACGTATTTGCTTAAGGAATCATCAACAAAATATCATCGTATTATTCAATATTGGTAAGTACAAATGGAATGAATAGAGCGGATCGGGTATGTTGGGCTGAGATATATGAGAAGGAAGTGGTATTTCTAAAGGGAAAAGATCTCTCTGGTTACTTGAGCACACATACACACACAAGTCATGAACTTATGAACATGTCATGTTTGGGAATGCTACAGGGAAAGCAGGGAGAGAAAATCTAGGTTTGCTCTTGTTCCTCATGAAACACAAAAATCCCATTCAATTTCTCCGGATTCCTCAGAATAAATAGCCCGAGAGCAGAATCTAATAAAAAATGAAAATGAGATGACAAATCAAATGATCCCTGCAAAAACATCAAAGATTATATCATTCTTGTCTAAAAAGCAATCTAAATAGTGTATAGAGTAGCACACCAATTTTATTTCAGTTCAGGATTTGATTTCTTAACTTAAAAGGAGACAGCTTTATAGATTTAAGATGGGTGACAAGAAGAACATGGCTGCGCCCCAGAATAAGGGCAAAAAGGGTTTGGACGTGTCCATCAAGTTTTATGACAGCTTCATTAGGACCATGGATGCCCTGAAAAGGTCACTGGATGCTCTGGCGGATAAAAGTAGGGAGCAAGATGCCGAGGTCAACAACGGAGTGGGTTATGTGGAGGATAAGAAATTGACGCATGGAATATCTATGGGCGCTATGAACCAAGGCGTTTATGGAGGAACGGATCTTGTTTACAATCCCAACACGGGGGTAAACTGAAATGATGAAAATTACATGTCAATAGCAGCATCCTACATTTTTATTACTGCATATTATCATTTTTTCCTTAGGAATATCTCGTGTTGACAAAAATGGGCGAGATAATCCGTTACGGCTGGGATGGCAAGAAGCTGGGAAATGTTCTGCCGACGAAACGGTTTACTCGCTTTATTTACATTCCTCAAACGGGCAACTTTATCGGTTATATTCCGGGAAAGATGGGCATGTTTCTGCTCAAGGAGGAATTTCATTTGGCAATGGATACCGTTTGCATTTCGCCCATTGACAGGATTGTCTACAGTGGAAGGAAAACGGAGGAAAACACTTTTGAGTTTTTCTGCATCTACCAGGACACGGTTAATGTGAGCGCGTGAAAAAAAGGCTTTTTATAAAGTTTTTAATTTGTTCAGTCAATGATCCATGTGGAATCCGGAATTAATTAAAAAATTAATCCGAACTCCGAACTGACTGCTATAAAAAGATTTTATGTTTTTTACAGAAATATTCTTACAATCCAAGTGGCAACACAATCATTCTCCAGGTTATGACGTAAAACAGATCTGATTCGAAAAAAGTAATTAGTATTTTTAGACAATCAGCTAAATACTTATCTTTTTGTCTTTTTTATGATTGTAGGAATGTCTAAAAATAGCAGATATTGAGTCGGAAGGAGCAGTCATTGAACAAGTTTGCTTTGATGAAACGGAGGGTGGGCAGAATGACAAGAAACAGTGGATGTATTTAACTTTTAAACAGCACTGTACAATTATTGACGTCACTGGAAGATCCCACGGAACGAAAAAGAATTTGCATAAAAGTCCCATCACTGCCATTGTGGCTTCAGGTCCGTCGGAATTTGTGGTTACGGGAGATGCTTCCGGGGTGCTGAAAATGTGGGGCAGCCGATGGGCATTTCTGATGGAGGTGCGACCCCATTCACAACTCTGCACTCATTTAATTGCCCACCCAAATGGAAGGGCTGTGGTGAGTTTTTCCTCAGACCAGAGCATATTTGCGTGGAGTCTGGATACCAGAAAGAAACTGGAGTCTTTAAAAGCCCCAGAAATTGTGGAGAAGATTACGGTAAATCAACAAGGCAAAAGTTTTATGACTTTGGGTCCCAGAAAACTGGTCTTGTGGAAAATGGACGTGCTGTTTAGCCCGCTTACACAAATGAGTCAACCAGTGACCTGGATGGAAATGACTTGGAATCCAGATTATCCCACAAGAACCGTGGTGGTTTCGAAGGATAACGCTGTTCGTCTTGTGAATCCGGTTACTGGCAAGATAATCACAACAGCGTTGGTAAATCCGATGAAACCGGCGCTAATTGACATTTGCTACATACCTCAGTACGCCATGCTGTATGTGATTAAACCTTCTCCAGAGAATTTGAATGCGCTGGAAATCCAGCTTTATGACTGTTCGGTAAACCCTTGCAAGTTGAAGGAAACGTGGCAGGAAACTAAATGGAATGAAGTGGGAGTCACAACTGTTTGTCTGTTTGATCAGATTGAAAGCATGTTAATTCCTGAGAAAGCCATGGCCTTTCAGAAAAGTTAGTTGGTTTAAAAAACGACTTTGAAGCAAAATATTTTTGACAATAAGAAGTGGTTTTTGCTTTTCAGAGAAACAGGAAAGCAGTAACAATGGACCTTCCACTTTTCTCATTGTTGGACTGCGAGATGGTTCCGTGGGAAGAATGGACATGCGAACGGGAGACATTGATTTTAAGGTGCTTTGTCACAAAGGTCAAGTAAGCCACATTGTGGTCAACCCCGAAGTGTCCCAGTTTGCGTCCATGGGAGGTGAGCCCAGCATTCGGATTTGGAAGGTGTTTTTAAATCAAGAAGAAATTTTCGTTCCCATCTTTGAGATCACGTGGAAGTTTCCCGTAAGGCACGTGGCTCTTGTTAGAGAAGCCATTTGCTTTGCCCTTTCTCATCATGACTCGCCCACACACAAAGTGGTTGTGTTCAACATGCTTGACACAGGTAATTTCATGATGATGATGACAACTTGACGAAGAAAAAAATAATTTCCTTTTTACTCATTTTCTTTTTTATAATTTCCGTCATTTTTCCTAATTAATTTGCCTTATGAGCAAATGAGCTGAAGGCTACGGCAGAAAAATTATTAGTTTTTGAGTCTTTTCCTTTGCTGTAATTAGTCAAACCGGAGATGATTAAAAGAGGAAATTTTATTTTACTTTCATTTACCCGAATAAACTCTCACTTTCCTGTCAAATGAAAGCATTTTTCATACTTTACACTTTTCTTTAACTTCTTCAAGAGAGACATGATCATCGAGCTAGTGTGGCACATGCAAAGGAAATTCTCTCCATTTCTGGCTCACGAGAGCTGAAGCTCTTCTGTTCGTCTTCACTGGACGAAACCATTCGGATTTGGAATGACAAGTGTGATATCATTCGACTTTTAGCACTGAATTGGATACCCAGTTATGCCGCTTTTGGTTCCCCACAAGGCGACATTTTTGTGGGAATTGGGAATGCGGTCAATTTGATTCCAGCAGATACATGTAGGCATTTTAACCATTTAAAATGATCCAGATGCCAACATCTTTTAACATTTTTTTACTTTTAACTGTCATTAGACTTGCCAATTATCTACAGAAATCGAGCAATGCTCAATAAACTGTCCCCTGGGGTAAAGGAAAACTCGGTCACCCTAAATCTCACCCGAACCACTCAAGATCCCCGAATGTACATTGTCTACGAAGAGGAGGAGAAAAAGGAACGGGAGGCAAAGGAACGAGAAAAGGAGAAGGAAAAGGACAAAAAGCGCTTTGTTCCCCCCGGGGAAAAGAAGGATCATGAGGAGGCGGACAAGGACATCCGAATTCCCAACATTGAAAGCTTCCGGGAACCAAAGGACTCCCAGCGAGCTAAAGACTATGACAAGTTTCGCATGCTAGAAGAAGACCTGAAAAATATTCAAGAGGGCAATCATCAGTTCTCCATTTATATACCTGACTTTCACAGAATGACAAAAAAGCAATTGGATGAGTATGGCAAGAGTATATTTACTGGAGAGGATGCAGAAAAGCGAAAGCTATTTGCGTCGGAATCCAGAGTTGCGGGCACGGTTGAAATGGAGAGAGCGATGAAGGAGCTGGACAACTTTCAAGAGGATTAATATATTATTTAGTTTGATAGTAAAATGGACAATTAAAATAAATCGTCACAAATTGTGACTCACAATCTAAAAAGCAATCATTGTCTCGTCATTCGTCATCGTCTTTGTTCATGTATGAATCTCATAACTGTAACGGCCATCTAGCGAGAATTCTGACTACATGTCAATCTGGTCCACTTGCAGCTTTCTTGGGTGCCCGTGACGCGACGCTTGAGTCGACACACGGCCATCTGATCTCTGGCTATAGTCACATTTAGTGCTCCCGTCTGTGTGCTGTTTTTTGTGTGCCATTTACCACACGTTAATTTTACAGCAGACTTATCTCAGCCATTCCAGTAATTTGCAAGCACCTGAGCCAAACAGGACCTTTGATATTATTCCGACACATTTTTCGGGTGTTAATCAGGTAAGATTAAAGCTGTTGCAAAAGATTAAGAAGATAAAAACTTGGTGGTGGAAATAAAATGGTAGCAGCGGGGAAAGTTGGAACGGTGGCCGTTAAAAATCTAGTAAATTGAAGTGGTTTGCTGTAATTATTAACTGGTGGTTTGTGTTTTGCAGGTGCAATCGTACCCCCTTCCAAGATGTTCCGTTTGGTTAGCCAACGAGTTCAAACCGCGGTGAGGGCAGGATTCACAGGTGTTGTGAGCAGAAATGTTCAGCCGGGTAAGTGAAAACAGCAGTTATTTTAGTTAACTGGTTAATTTGAAACAATGAGCGATTTGTGATTGATCTTTGGGTTGATTTAATGCAGCAGCTGCAACGGGAACCGTTAGGTGGATGTCCCACGAAGTGAAGGAAACTGATGAGGAGTTTGATGCCAGGTACGAGGCGTTTTTCAGTAGGCCTGATATCGACGGATGGGAGCTGCGAAAGGTGGGTGAAAATGATTAAAAATTATGTGATAAATAAGGTAATTTTAAAGGTTTGTGTGTTATAAAACTACTTAATTTTGGTTTAATAGGGAATGAACACTTTGATTGGCATGGACTTGGTTCCCCAGCCCAAGATCATTATCGCAGCGCTCAAAGCGTGCCGCAGGCTTAACGACTATGCGCTCACCACCAGGTTCCTGGAAGCCGTCAAGTTCCGTGCAAACAATGCGGACTCGGCAATCTATCCCTATGTGCTTCAGGTATGATGATTAAATGGTCAAAAATGGTTTTTAAAAGTATTTCTAACAGTCAACCAGTTAATTAAGTTAAACCCCGCTTTAATTTCCCTGTTTGATCTGTGTAGGAAATTAAGCCCACCCTTGACGAACTGGGCATCAGCACTCCCGAAGAATTGGGCTACGATAAACCTGAGTTGGCACTGAAGAGTGTTTTCGACATCCACGGTTAAATCCAATCCAGTCAAAATGTCATTGTAGTTTTTCTCTGCCATTACTAGTACTTCGAAAACTATTGTATAATTTACTCTCTTCTGTATAAATTGTTATTTAGCGTTTTAAATGGTGAAGCTACACACATTTAGTAGAGCATGTCAAAATTAGCCAAGAGAATTTCTTGGTAGACAACGGATGTATTACAATAATGGAACATTAAACAGATGAATTATTATTGATGTGTGTAATAATAAAAATCGGAAAGTAAAGAAATAGTTGTGGATTTTTAACTGAAGGTGGTTTATTCAACGAGCACAAATCCTTTTTGTCATTCATTTCATCCAGGTCCAGAGATCAGGATGAATCATTTATTTTATTAATAGTATAAAAAGTTAACTTTATTTTTGACTACACGAAAACTCCGGGTTTTTAATAATGACTACGATTATGAAGACGATGACGGAGGTTGACTGGAGGAAGCTTCACCCGCTGATTCTGCAGCTTTTTTGGCTTCCGCTTCGGCAGCCTCTTTATAACGATATCGCCACGCTTCCTGATAAGTTAAGGGAGATTGGGGCAGAAATCCAGCCTTTCCTGGGAAAGATGAACACAAAAACCTCAATGTTAAAACCAGAAATTACCAGAGTTTCCAAGTCTACTGTGCCATTAAACGAACCTAATAACTGGGCAAGAGTTCTGGAGAAAACGGCCCCTTGTCCCATCCAATATCTTGTTCTTTCAATGTTCAAGGCGAGCAGTTTCTGATTATCTTTATTTGGCATCGGGTCATAGGTTCCTAATTGCTCATGAAAATGCGTTTCCACCGGGGCATATTTCTATAACAAGTTTAAAATAAATTTAATCATCAACATTTCAAGTTTTCAGAATTGACATGACCTAACTTGAGTATGTAAATGACAGGCTAAAGTTTCTTACAGAAGTAACTCCAATATGGAAGAAGGGTCGGTTGGAATGACCTCCCTTCATAAGCATTTTGATTACTGGTCCACCCCTGTTCGGTAAAAATGGTCCGCCTCCAATTGATGGCAACGGCATAATTCCTAATCTGGAAGAAATGTCCTTTGCTTGTAACTTGCTATTATGAACACTGAAGTTAACAAGGTCAAGATCCCTGGTCACCTTTTGTTATAGCTAGCAGTTAAATTCACAATCTAACTATGTACGTAATATTAGCAAATCAGTAAGTTAAAGTAGAGCCTTTCCAGCACATGTTCAAGTCTAGCTTGTCGGTAATACTTGATGTGGCAAGATAGCCGGACTCATGTCTTACCAAACGCAAAGCAAAGTAGCCGAATGCCAGTTTATGAGTTTCAGTGTGCCCCTATGTCCATGTTCATCTTTACTCTTTACACAAATCCCTAACTGCTATAGTTACTAATCACATAGTAATTAATTATACTACATAAGCGAATTGTTAATTGCTTCTGGGCATTCAGAAGGATTTTGTATGCAATTTAATAAAACATGTTTCCCCGTTAGGCAGACGAATGCATGACCTAATTGAATTGTATAATTTGAAAAGTTTACTAGTTTCAAAACTGAAGCCCTTTTGGTAGATCACACAGTAAGCTAATTGCAGTAAAATAGAAGCTGATTCAGAATTGCAAGTTTTCTCGTGCTTTCTTGAACATTCCAAGGATTAACATATTAACAAGCATTTTACAATTAAAGATTTAAAATGTATTCTTCCATGTAGCTTGAATATTATATTTTACATGATTCTACACCTAGAAGATTTGTGGGTATAGAAAATGTACACCTTATATTTAGCAAGTACTATTTTAGTCTATTTATAAAACATATAATCCTTTGGGTTTAATTTTCTCACCTGTCATATTGTTCGTAGTTTGTAAAAAAGGGTTGTTAAAAAGGTGTAGCAGTATTAACCGGTATCAACGGTTGAAGGATGCTGATGTGGTGTACCTCATCAAATACTGCATGCCATGCAATGCATTAAAATTTTCTTTGCATCCGATGGACAATGCAATAGACAGAAACGCAATTTCAAGTTTGTATACTTGACTGTGCAATCAACGTAGTAAGTACCCGTCACTTTTTGAAGGTGGTGAAAGGAAAGAAATTAATGATTTTCGCTCTGCTCATCATTCATTGTATTATAGTGGAACGTGAAATAGAAACAGCTCTTTTTTCTGCGTAGAAATCACTGATTATTTTCTCGTATGCAAATTTTCAAGACCTATATTGCCATCTATTTCGTTTTAAAAGCAATCAGTTAGTTTAGGCATTTTTGGTTATTAGTCCTGACAAAAATGACAAATCTGCAAAGGCAATGCTTTTGTGCATTAGCAATACTAGCAGCTTTAGGAACGATATATAACATAAAGCAAGAAGAAGCTCATCAATTGTTTCGATCAATAACCGAAACTGTACCTCCAACAGAGTATCAACTCATTCCCGAATGCGGTTGCAAACGGCCATTTTTATGGCCACCTTCATCTTCCTCGCCGGAAACGGGATACAACTCTAGCTGCAGTGATGAAGGCACTTTTTATAACTCCAACCAGCACGTTATATCTTTTACAATGTACTTCAAGAATAAAACTAGTCTTGACAAGAGAGCAGAGTACGCCGAGGGTATACTCCGAAATTTGGACAACATGCGAAAATATTACCCACCTGGCTACACACTGCGAGTTTACACTGACGAAAGTCTACTGGGACCTTACCCCTTGTATTGCAACATGGTATGCCAAAATTCGGACCTATTTTGGTGTGACATTAGTAAAACTCCAAATCTGGGAAACCGAACTGAAATGATGTTCATGACTTGGCGCTTCCTGCCCTTGGCGGATCCCACGGTGGAAACTTTCCACATAAGAGATTTAGACTCCATGGTGACCTGGAGGGATGCGGCAGTGGTAGCAGACTGGCGTCAGTCAGAACCTAAAATAGCATTCTATTCGATGCGGGATAATCAGGGAAATCACAACGTTCCCATTTTGGGAGGCATGTGGGGTGCGAATAATACGCTAGTGAAGGATCCTGTAAAGCTCCGTGATGAACTGGTGAAGGAAAGTGAATCAGGCAAAAAGAACAAAGGATTTGACCAAACCACCTTGTGGAAAGTGCTTTACTGGCCAAGGGGAAAAAAGGAAGTTGTTGCTTATGACAGTTATCACTGTACCAAGTGGGCGCAACATGAAAACATGACTAGACCGTTTCCAATTCAGCGACGAAATCACAAGACTGACTTTGTAGGGGGTGGAGGATTTGGTAAGAGGATATACAAATTGAAGCCCTGCCCTATGGCTTGTAGACCTTCATACGGACAAGATTGGGAGTATTGCTAGATTAAATGTGATGTTGATGAGGAAAATGATTATATTGCATAATTTCAAATTGACTGACAGATATAATTTCTGATTCAATTGTTAAAGCATATGGACCCACCCAATTACATAATATACTATATTAAGAAAGTAATGTATATTTGAATATTATTCAATGCTTATATGTAGCTCAATAAAATCAAAACAGTAAAGTAAACAGTAAATTGTCGAAACCTAATGCTAATGTAATATGCACAAAATGATTAACCAGACAGAACCAGTGAGGAAAATGAATGCGTACTTCTATCATAGTTTGCACTGGAAAGTGATTAACATAATGCACGCATATTATGATGATAAGCACATGTATATTTTGATTTTGCACACGTTTCAAATAAACAATGAAAACCACGAGACTACTGCAAACCTCGACTTTGCATGTGATGACCATGCATGCTCCAGACTCCAGAATGTCCAGAGTTTTCGCAAACACACATGACATGACGTTGATGTGCTCGTTAGCCGTGACGTTAGTCGCATAGTCAAGTGTAAAGTGACCACATGATGCTTGTAAAACGTTTTGAATTGTGGCTTGTGCTATGAATGCAATGAAAATATTATGCTTTTGATATGCTAAGATGTCAAGTGTCAAGTAAGTTCCGTCCATCAATTGACAAAGGACGATATGCACAACTGGCCATTTTTGGCCCCAAAATAAAAAATCGAGTTTTTGTTCTAGAATCATGAAACAAGTAAAAAGATTCATTCTAGTCAAAGTTTCACATTGATTTGATCAATATGTCAAAAGTAATGAAGTTGTTGAAAATGACGTGTTTGGTGACCTGACCGCAGCAAATGGCCACCAACTGGATTTACTTGAGTGGACATAACTTTTACACTAAAGACACATGCTCATAGGTTTGAGGGTCATTCGAGAGACTAAAAATTTAGCAATCATCATCCACATTTATGTGCAAATGCTGTATCTTTCCATAATTTATGGGTATGGGTATCGAAAAACTGCAACTGTACACACTAAAAATCAGTTTGCACCTAAACGGTAGGAGATTCAGGGCAACAAGATACAATAAATTGAAGCACTAAAACAGGGCTATTCGAAACTCTGTACCGCGGACGAAATGTACGGTACTTTAAAAGATATGGAGGTTTTTGTACAATTTTGCCGTACTTTTTGAGTAAAACGAACCGTTCTCAGAACTGCTTGAGTATTTCGTCCGCGGTACAGATCTTTTAATAGCCCTGTTTTAGTGCTTCAATTCAATGTATCTTGTTGCCCTGAATCTCCTACCGTTTAGGTGCAAACTGATTTTTAGTGTGTACAGTTGCAGTTTTTCGATACCCATACCCATAAATTATGGAAAGATACAGCATTTGCACATAAATGTGGAGGATGATTGATTGCTAAATTTTTAGTCTCTCGAATGACCCTCAAACCTATGAGCATGTGTCTTTAGTGTAAAAGTTGTCCACTCAAGTAAATCCAGTTGGTGGCCTTTTGCTGCGGTCACGTCATCAAACGAGTCATTTTTAAAACTTTATAACTTTTGACATGTTGTTCAAATCAACGCGAAACTTTGACTGGAATGAATCTTTTTACTTGTTTCATGATTCTAGAACAAAAACTCGATTTTTATTTTGGGGCCAAAAATGGCCAGTTATGTATATCGTCCTTTATCGTTCTTTATTATCGTAGCAATTATTACTAAATGTAGCATGTAGTGTTTCAAATTCGTAAAAACATTCGCAATTTACATTAAGTTGTATGATTTTTAAAGACCTCAACAAATACACTGGCACTTGGCACCATGTTAATCCAATCTAGCCCTGGCCTGGAGTATGTGGATTGTGGATGTAATTACTTAATTACTCATGGCATGAGCTTGGATATGTCTGGAGCACAGAATATATAAGGTGTGACATTCCTAAACATTCTTCACTTTACCTTCATCTTCCCAAGTGAAAGGACAAACGTTTCAACAGAGCTCCTATACTTCCTCGTTTAAAAATAATATTCAATTTTTAAAGGTTCATCATGACAGCCACAAAAGTACCCAGTTTAAAGCTCAATAGTGGTTATCCTATGCCACAAGTGGGTTTGGGAACATGGCAGGTACTATACTTACATAGGTATATTATATACCAAAATGCCACATTGACAGTGTTGCTCTTCTTAACGCTTTATTCCCCATTTATATAGTCCAAACCTGGTGAAGTAACCGCATCTGTAATTAGTGCCATTGAGGCCGGCTATCGGCACATTGATGGAGCCAGGATTTACCAAAATGAGCCAGAAGTAGGAGCAGGCATCAAAGCAAAAATTGCTGACGGTACTGTGAAACGCGAAGATTTGTTCATTACCAGCAAGGTAAAATGCAAGTAAAGTGTAATAAAGTGGACTGACAACATCATTGATAAATATGTGATGAATGTAACTAATGTCTTGTCCTTATTAGCTGTGGGACAATGCTCACCGTCCCGATTGTGTGCTACCAGCCATTAAGCGAACTCTTGCTGACCTTGGCTTGGAATATGTTGACCTTTATTTGGTTCATTGGCCCATTGGACTTCAGCCTGGTGAGGCTCTGGTTCCACTGGATGCCGATGGGAAGCCTGTACTGGACAACGAGACGGACTTGGCTGACACTTGGAAGGCAATGGAGGAATTGGTCAAACTTGGGCTCGCCAAGTCCATTGGCGTATCCAACTTCAACAAGAGGCAAATCGAAAGCATTCTAAAAATTGCTACAATTCCACCAGCAAACAACCAGGTGGGTTTATCATTTATGGAAATAAGTATGGAAATCACCATAAATGAAAAAGTATTAGATACGATGGCATTTGTGACAACTCATTTGACAACTTCATAACTTGCGCATATCTTTTCAGATTGAGATGCATCCATACTTCACACAACGTAAGCTGGTTGACTACTGTCACAGCAAGGGAATCACTGTTACTGCGTACAGTCCCTTTGGATGTCCCACTCATCCAACGCTTCGAGGAGCCAAGTGCTTGGAGGAACCAAAAATTGTGAAAGTTGGAAAGAAATACGGAAAGGGAGCCAACCACGTTATTATTAGATGGCTTGTATGTCAAATACTGTGTCAATTTTTAAAAAACTACATTCTATTTAACAATTCATATCTGCTTAATGCATTTCTGCATTTTGTTTCATATTGTGGCTAATAGATTCAAAGAGGAGTCATCGCCATTCCCAAAAGTGTGACAAAGAGCCGAATCATTGACAACTTGAACGCTTTTGATTTTACCCTTACCGAAAATGACATGAAGGAGGTGGAGAGTTTGGACAAGGGTCCTCAAGGAAGAATTAACTTGGAAACTGTTTTTAAGGAATCCAAGGATTATCCATTCAACGATGAATATTAAAATCAGTGACAGAACAGCAAATGTGAATTTGTATAATTCAATGACAAACAAAGCCAATCAACCAGTTTTAAAACAAAGTTGACATAAATGATTAATAAAATGCATAAATTAAGTTTCAATAAAAAATGAATGCTCCGTCAACTCAATGCTAGAATGTTTCCATAAAGTTGTTTCATTTTTATGGGAAAATAATTTTGTAAGCTCCGTGTCATTGCCTTTTACACATTTCTTTGGCCTGCATATTACTAACGCATTATGCATCGCAGCGTTTTGCAAGCCTATGATTTTCTTTTACACTAATATAGTAGTAGATGCAGTGCGTATAAGTACCTGTGCAAAAATCGATAATAACATAATACATATATATAAGCGTCTTTCAGCTGCGTATTATAAAGCGATGTTACAAGATGCTGGGGCCACGACGTATC
Organism: Entomobrya proxima; assembly: GCA_029691765.1. NCBI lineage: Eukaryota > Metazoa > Arthropoda > Collembola > Entomobryomorpha > Entomobryidae > Entomobrya > Entomobrya proxima. The sequence goes on along the minus strand of CM056170.1, from coordinate 35,758,034 downwards.
ATGCTATTCTTGGCTTCTCTTTTGCGTAGTTCACTTTTGAAACTAGAAAAAATACCACTTTCTCTTGGTACTTCTTTCCTTCTTTGGTGCTTTCTTCTAGAGCACTTTACAAAGTGGTAAACTTTTTTCGTTGTAAGTTTTTGTAACTTTTGATTTTACAAACGTCAACTGAATTCCATGTAGTCGTTACATTAGCTACTGAAACTAATGAGCACATATTTTATTATATATGCGCATTAATAACATTTAAGTAGTAAAAGAACTTCCGGAGAAAACACTTTCAGCGTGCTACAAAGCAGTCATGTTGCCAATAGTTTTTTCCATCGTTAAGAGCCATTCAGCTACAGCATCCAATGGCAATGCTTCCCATTTACGTAATGGCTACTTTCTACTGACAATAATTGCATCCCTTATTTGCAATTCTCTGCAAGAAACGGAAGAAGCTTTGAAAATAGCTTCAATTGAGCTATCTGCAACGTCCGATGCAGAACAAATACTGGAAATTTCCATGCCAGATGCTCGGCCCGACAAAGTTAGTAAAATTTAAATCATTTCTCGGAATTGAAGAGCCTATACATTTTGCATTGCATTAATTTATAATTTTGTGACAATTTCTGTTTCATATTTATAGAAGGATCAGCTATTGTGCACTGCAATAAATATTGAGAAGTATGGAACTCAGTATGTTCATTCATTTGAAGCAATTTCAAATTCGAGTAGAACGCAAAGCATGATTCTCTTCACTTGTGACGATGTTGACGTTCCAGATTACTATTTGATGGAGAAAGCAATGTGGTAAGTGGCAAGGCAAGGACACTGTCATAGAAAGATTCGCATCAAAAATGATAAATTGATTTTCCTGCATTATTCGTAATTCATTTTCCAGGAACTGTTATATGCACTATCCAGCCTGTAAGAGAATGAGAATTATGTACTCTTGGGGTAAAAATGCACCACCAACTACACTACCAAAAAATGTAGGATTTAGACTTGGACCAGAGTCCATTGTCAAGAATCTCATTCTCATGGTTTACTACGCCCATCCATTTCCGGAAGGATTAACGGACCGCAGTGGATTTCGTCTTCAGCTTTCACCAGAAAAGTAACTCGTTTGTTCTTTTGAAAAATCATGATTTTACCTTAATCTTGTTAACTAATAACTTCATATTGTGTAATATATGTATGTATGTAATTATGTAATTGTGTATCAGGCCAAAGTGGTTTGCTGGTATTATGAGTTTGTACCGATTTAGCTTGGATATACCTCCCCTTCAAGAAAGTAAGTACATCGGTGCATGTTAATATATATCTTGAAAGAATCTTTCTGCAATTCTGCTTAGTTTTTTTTTCTCTAGAAATTTATGGCAGGATAAACTGTGCACTAAAAACTAACTCATCAATCCATCCCTTCTCGTACCGTGTACATACCCACAAGCTTGGCGTTGTAGTCTCTGGCTACAAAGTTGACCCCACCACAAAGAAAACTGATCTTATAGGCAAAGGAAATCCACAATGGCCCCAAGCCTTTTATCCCACCGAAACCCAAATCACTATCAATCCAAAGGACTACGTAGTCGCCCAATGCACATTTAGCACCCGAAACTTTACAGAACCCACAGAAATTGGGATAATGACTGGTGATAATGAAATGTGCAACTTTTACATTCTGTACTATACGGCATCCACAAATCCGGATGACCATTCCCTAACTTGCATGGACGAAGAAAATCCGGAAATTGCACAAAATCTTCCTATTGATTTTGACGAGCCTCTGCCAAGAAACGAGACGTTGGAAGAACAAGCCATGGATCATACGGATTACTTTTCCGAACCAATAAATTTCTCTTCAGAGAATAGCTGGTGGTGTACTCATAAGGGATCTGGAGTTTTGGCGTTTATAGAAAACGCAGGAACAGCAATAAGCGTTATCTTTGTGGTTTCTCTGATTGTGATTGTTGTCATAGTACTGTGCTTTTGCAGCAGTAATAACAATCAGAAACGGGAAAATATCTGGCATACTGATACAGCCCTCAATCAAGTTTACAAGGTGAGATTTTGGAAATTACTTGTACATTCATTGATGCGCAACAAGACACATTAGACAAATTATGTTAATATTTTTAGCAACATGTTCCCATGCAATTCAAACCGGACATTGTGCTTGGTACAAACTTCCAAAACGAATGTGAGCAAACATTATTAAGCACACCAACAGCTTCGGTGTTTTCCAATGGAGAGTTATTCCGGGTGGAAGGTGATGGTGGCAATTTCATGTTGGATTCGTCCTACAAGGTGAAAATCTCGCCCAATTCCAATTGAATGGCCAAGTAGATGCCAAGTAAATGGCCAAACATTAATCAACAATATGTAGCTTTAAATGATAACTGAACTGTAAAACAGTGCTTTCGTGTGTTGATAAATTAACTGGAGTGATGTACCAGGCAAACTGCCTAAATACATTATCATTAATACTTATGAATTGTTTTCAGAAATGTGTGATGTTTAAGTATTCTCGTAACACATTCATAGTAAAAACAATAAAGAAATATTATAATTCTCACGTTACCCCTAACGTCTTACTTCAAGAAAAATCTCCATAATTTAACGGTTAAAACGCATATTAATATTGTTTATCGCTGTACTATTCACAATTTGCAAGACTTTAGCAAAGCAATTAATGCACACGTTACTGCATGCACGTCTTTGGCTGTTATCTTTAGACTTTAGGAACGTCTTACGTTAAGCCCGTAAACACACGTGCACGAGCAAACATCTTATAAGCGCAGTTGTCTAGACAATTCGTCCAGAAAGACATTCATTCATTAGGTTTGCATACAAACAACTAACAACTTGCTTACATCTTATTGACGAAATGTAACCATAGAAAACAGCTTTTCAAAAGCACCTTTGATCGCAGATGTACCCAAAACTAATCAGGCCGACCAGTAATGAAAATAAGCTTTGATTAAGAAACACACAGTAACTCAAAATGGACTAGATAAGCACACATGTGGAATCATAACCTACAAAACCTGTTTTTCAGAAGGATATAAATAAAAAGTGAAGTTGACTTTGCGAGGCATATTTATGGTTAAACCGGGTTCAAATAAATTAATGATTTTAGACGTACTCTGTCTGTCCTTTGGAATGCTGACACGAACATTTCCCACTGAAACTATGTACCACAGCATGGAAAGAAGCCTTTTAATTTCAGCTACGCAAATATTACATGTTCATTGAGATAATATATGTTTTGCTTCCAAACATGTTTGATATTGAAGTTGCATTCATAGCTAAAACTATTACAACATTTGTCAACCGAGGACGAGGAGATATATTTATATAAAATCAACCTGAAAAGTTGACGTTAATAAGATTAAGACACACATGCCGATTTATTTAAGAAATAGCATAGAACAAAAAGAGCAAGCAGTTTTAGTTTTAGTACACACCAAACCACGCAACGTGCAGTAGTTTACAAGCTCACATCAAAGTAAACATTTATATTAAAATATTGTAATAATTATAAATTTAGTTCTCGTGGAAATACAACATGTATACACAACGACGTACAAAATTTAAGAGAAAGCGACAATGGAAAATCATATTAGCTGTTTGGAGTGTAGTAATTTCTTACTATTGTGTGAACTTAAGTTCAGCGAGACCAGGAGGAGACTCCAGAATATTGGGTACTAATAGCGTTCCCGCTATTTTTCCCAATAGTACAAAAAGTCTAGTCACAACATATTCCAACGCATCATTATCATCAAGTAATCGATTAGAAGGAATAATTGTGACTGCCGATGCCGATGAGCAAAACTGCACTCCACCAGCGATTGAGGAGTTCCCTAGAGATATTTTCACTCAAGAACAAAGACGACATGGCTATCTGGCCGTTCATTTTCTGGCATCTGTCTACATTTATTATTGTTTGGCTGTGATTTGTGATGACTACTTTGTACCTTGTATTAAATGCATTTGTGAAGGTAAGTATAGCGTAAAATGCAAAAACAGTCAAAAGTAAAAATTCAAGGGCAATAGATAAACGGATAGAAATTGATGGAGTAAGTGAATGTTTTATACCATTCATCACCCCATTCTTTTAGATCTTCACCTTTCAAGTGATGTGGCCGGGGCTACTTTTCTGGCTGCCGCGGCTTCCTCACCAGAACTCTTTACCAACATAATAGGAACGTTCATTACGAAAGGAGATTTTGGCGTCGGTACGTTATTGGTACTATATTATTATTTGATATGATAAGAAAGTAACAGATAATGATTATTATATGAAACTGTTGGTTTAATTACCCATAATTTTTAAATAAATGCTCCAGGTACGATAGTGGGCTCAGCAGTCTTTAACATTTTAGGGATATGTGCATTTTGTGGGATTTTTGCCAAAACGGTAATTGCACTGAATACGAATTTTTAGCATAAGCAAAAGTTGCATTTTAAATCAATTTTAAAAATGCATACCTAAATGCATTAGTAATGCGTTCATAATATCATAATGCGCGTAAATTAATTGATCATAGGCTCTTCCACTTGAATGGTATCCAATGACGCGAGACTGTCTTTTCTACAGTGTATCCGTTGGCTTGCTTATCGTTTTCATAAGCAAGCAACAAATATTTTGGTACGAAGCACTTATTCTTTTACTGGTTTACGTTTTATATCTCATCGGTAAAGAACAGAAATATTTCAGTAACCGCTTTTCTTGTTTTCATGTTAAGCATTCTGTGATATACAAATTTATTAAAATGATTTGCTTTAGTACTTTGGAAAAACGTAACAATGAAACGTAATGCGGAACGTTTCGTTGCTTGGATACAAACAAAATTTGGCATTAGAAGTGGCAATCAAATGAGAGATGTTTCCGATGGAGCAGAATCTGGAGAGGATCAGGAGAAAGCACCACTTCTAGGTATTAGGTACCCCTTTGTCAAATCTTAGTGCTTTCCCAGATTGTAACAAAACCCCATAATTTTTATTTTTATATTTCCAAAGGACCAAGCAAACTGACAAAACTTAAACCTCGAATAAAGAACATGTTGGGAGAAATCTCTGTTGGTACAGATAACCGCACTACCACAGACGTTGCAGATTCACCGCCAACTGAAGAAGAAGATGAACGTTAGTGATACATATTATTTGATCTTTCGAAAAGTATTCATTGAGTTCTAACCTTGCGTGAGTGAGAAAGTGAATTTACGGCATGTAGTTGTAAGTGATATTATTTTTGTTTACATGTTTTCACTTAGCTGGTTGGAGTCTTACTCAGTTTCCACCCGGGTTTTTTATGAGCATTCTGTGGCTCATTACATGGCCTGCTCGGTTTGTCCTTATTTTCACCATACCAGACTGTCAAAAAGAAAGTTTACGAAAGTTTTATCCAGTCACAATGATTATGTGCATATTCTGGATAGCAATTCTGTCGTATATAGTCAACTGGATGATGACCATAATTGGTAATCCAGTTTTAAAGTTTTTGCCACACATTGACTTTTTAAAAAGTTATTAATACAAAGCATTTTCATAGGATTTACACTTTCCATACCTGACAGCGTGATGGGTTTGACGTTTATCGCAGCAGGCACCAGCCTTCCCGAGATCGTTACCAGTATCATAGTAGTGCGACAAGGCAAGTCAACTTGAATCAGTTTTGCCATGGCAAAAAAGTTATCAACTAATTTAGTTTTTCTTATAGGTCTTGGATCAATGGGCATTAGCGGTTCAATAGGTTCGAATACATTTGACATTTTAGTCTGCTTGGGTCTCCCATGGTTAATAAAAGCTAGTATGGTTATATCCGAACCCGAAAATTACGTGAAAATTAATTCAGCTGGACTGGGCTACTCTGTATCAACGTTACTGCTTTCCCTGATTATTTTATACACTATTCTATTTTGTAACGGATTTTATCTTACCAAGAAAGTAGGATATATTTCTTTATTTTTGTACATTTGCTTTCTAGTGTTTGCGTCCTTGTTTGAAATGAATGTATTTTTTGTGGTGAATCTTCCAACTTGTAATAGTGATTACTAAGCAGCCATTTTAATAGACCATATAAACAGTTTTTAATTTTTATAATACATATTGACAAATAGTTTAATAGAATATTTTATGATCACACTATTTTTTTTTTTTTTTTTTTTATTTTTTTTTTTTTTTTTTTTTTTTATGAACCCGAGAGTAAAAGTACATGTAAGAGTTTAATAGAATATTTTATGAACCAATAACTCATGAACCATTGCAATATGATACCTACCTAACATTATCATACATATTTTCATGACAATAAAATAATGCTGCAGTAAATTTTTTATAATGTTCGTTATAAAAATATCAAATACTTATGCAAAGAATTAATGGATCTAAAGTTTCATCAACTTTCCTATCAATTCCTGAATAATCTCAGTTCTCCCCACTACCAATCTTCTCAAAACGTATTAGTGTCAAGTGTCAAGTTGGTTCATGGCTGAAATCAAATCCAATGGATTTTATTGACTAAACACAGTAAGGCACACTGCCATTTTAAAGCATTTCATTCCATAATCCATACTTTTGCAATTTACCATAAAACAAGAGTTGTGGTTGCAACTGTAAACCGTAAGACTTCGGTTATGTTTCATCCAGACAATAAGCACGCATACCAAATACTTGGAATATCAATTTTTTGTTTGCTTTTCCACAATCTATGCACTTGACTTTGTCGGAAAATGCAAAACCTGATATATTATGTAGACAAATATAAAAGCTTAAAATGTACATTCATACACCATCAGTTTACATACATTGTAGCATACAGCACGCACGCAAACATCACGTACTACTATTTCCTTTTGTGAAAACTATATAAAAAAGGTTTATGTACATTGTACAAGTGTTAGGGCACCTTAGGACGGTTATATTGTATAAAGTAGAGTAGAATCAACATAGTAGCATATTATTTCTCGCAGCAACATTGTTATCATTATGGCTTATGGCTGTTTCTGCTACAGATTTCAAATAGGGTTAATGCATCTATACCTTTAAAAACTGAGAATATCGCGATGATCATGATGATGCCCATCGTGTTCATATGATGAGATCGCAAACCTAAACGGAACCATATGTCCACTTATTTGCTCCTTTCTGTCTGTCTATCCATCTATTTTGCTTTTACAAAGTAATGAGAGTACTTTCTGCAAGTAGCTCTGATAAATCTGTGATCTTGTTAACGTCATTCTGTTACATAACACAACATAATAAAACCATAATGCACACGCACAATACAAACAAAATTATGTGCAAGGTGCAAATCTAAAGTAGAGTTACGTGGATTTTACATTAGAAGAATTTATAGTCATAACTACAAACACATTGAGCTATCTGTGTGGTACAATCAACAGGCAGAGAAAAAATATATTACAAATCTGAACAACAATCAAGTGTACTGCTCTTTAAAGTAGTGTTAAGCAGAACAAAATAAGAGCAACAAGAAATACAAAAAGCACACTGCCTTTGAAACCCAAAAGAGCTCTAAGCTAATTAAATATCTGTACATTTATCTTGTGCACAAAATAGCGCAATTAAATTGTAGCGACAAAAGCGCTTTTGCTCTTTCATCCATGCCACAGCAGCAGTAATAGCTTTAGTCATTATTAAGCAAACACTAAAGAGAAGAACAATCTGTGCAGATAATGTTACCATAATTGTCCATTGTTAAAATTTTGTTGGACACAATACGCGGAGCATAAAGTTTGCGAAGCTGGTTAATGGCTAATTTAATGGAAGCATAGAAAAGCACACAAGGCTATAAATTTGTGTGTGTCTGTTGTAGAGTTTGGTTAATTTTGTGGCTTTGACTTTGTGGGCTGTCATCAAACAAGAAAGATTTTGTGTACGTTACTACTGCTAACTATACTACTGAATATAGGTACACTACCGCACTGATTGCAGGTAGGAGGTTGAGAGAGAATGGCTAACGTGACTACTACAAATTGATCTCTAAAATTATCCATATTCCATAATAGAAGAACTGGTGCAAAAACACTTTCCAATAGTCTATCATCACCACACTACCGCAACAGCCTTATAGTGAATGAAAAGATGAAAATGCAAAGGTATCTTAAAATAGAAGTTTTGACTGGAGCGTAAAAAAATCATAAGAAAAAACTGCACATTTTTTGTGCTATAAAGTTTACAAGATCCGTGTTCTATTGTGAAGTGTACGTGAAGCTTAAGAAATTGTCATTGTGCTTGGGGCTGTATGGTACACATATCTCCAGTTTCTTTGGTAGTTTTCCAGAGAGCAAAGTTGATTTGTTTGACATTTACGATAAGAAAAGCTAGGTGCAAAAAAGTAATATAATGTGGTGCTTAAAGTAAAGTAGTTTGTGTAAATCTGGAAACATTGGAAAAACTTTGTTGAGAAGTTGTAAGTTTGCAGAATTTTATTTCAAAATCAGAAATTACAGAGGATTTTTCTAAAATATTGTCATATTATTTTTACAGGTTTGGCAAATTCTGTGCACTGGTACTCTACGTCTTCTGGATAGACGTGTCATGTGCCAGGGGTCAGAGTGCCCCAAAATATCATCGAATCCAAAACGCCATACGATATCAAGACTGCTTCACATATTTTTATCACTGCAAAGTGCTATATAAAATAGTGCTATTTATTAGCTAGAAGCTTTTAACTGGAAGCTTTTCTCCATCATCATGACGAAAAACATGGTGGCTTCACTTTTCTCCGGGAGACGAAGACAAAGCCCCGGGTTCTCTTTTTACAATGGTGCCCTTCTAGTGCTTATTAATTTGTCGCTTATCTGTGATTCCTCACAAGAACGGGAAGGTGTTTCCACAACGACGGGAGGTGTAGACCGCACGCTAGATATTTCTATGCCGGATGTGCGTCCCACCCAAGTAAGTGCAAAAAATGTGTTTCAAGGAAAATCATATCTTAATTTGAAAGAAATTAACTTCAATGTACAACTTATTTTTATGTTTTAGGATGATCATTACTTGTGCACAGCTATGAACATTGAAGCGTATGGAACACAGTATGTTCACTCGTTTGAACCCAATTCCAACGCTGATAGGGCACATCACATGCTTCTCTTTACATGTGACGATGTTCCAGAATATCTTACAAAGAATGGATGGTGGTGCGTATTTTTATCTCAAAGCTAGTTATCTAATTTCTTTAGAAAATATATGCTCTAAAATAATGCAATCATACTTTGTTGATAATTTCTTTAGGGATTGTGGCCACCATTACCAAGCATGTAAAAAGATGAGAATTATGTACGCTTGGGCGAAAAATGCCCCACCGACCACTCTACCCAAAGACGTAGGATTTAGAATAGGACCAGAGTCCAATATCAAGAATCTCGTTCTCCAAGTTCATTACGCTCATCCATTACCGCAGGGATCAACGGACCGTAGTGGGTTTCGGCTACACTTCACTTCAGAAGAGTAATTACTTGAAAATTACGAACTGTTTTAAATACTTTTGCTACAAATAAGCAGATATATCACTCATGTCACTTATGTATTGTTGTACAGGCCCAAGTTCATGGCTGGCATTATGCTTTTGTACCGGTCAACTTTGGATATACCTCCGCATCAAGAAAGTAAGCTAAAATTCCAGCAATACATTGATTTTGTATTTACAGATTACTAATTCTTAATTTTTATGTCCAGAAATTCATGGCGACATGAACTGTGCGCTTCAAGCAAACGCCCCCATTCATCCCTTTGCTTACCGCGTTCACACTCACAAGCTTGGTGTCGTTGTCTCCGGCTATCGCCTTGACCCCACCAGTGGAAAGTTCGAGTCAATAGGCAAGGGCAATCCCCAATGGCCACAAGCCTTCTATCCCACCAAAACCCAAGTGACTATCAATCCCATGGACTACGTTGTAGCCCAGTGCACCTTTAGCACCCGGAACTTTGACAAGTTCACGCAAATCGGAATGACTGCTGGTGACGAAATGTGTAACTTGTACCTAATGTACTACACACCATCCAGAGATCCCGAAGATCACAATTTAGATTGCGGGGATGAAGAATATCCGGAAATTAGTGAACATCTTCCTATGGATTCGGACGTTCCTCTGCCAAGAAATAAAACCTTGGAAGAACATGCCATGGGCCATAGTCATCACAGCGAAGGCGCCATTTCCACCATGCTAGTTGGATCCTCAACGGAGAAAACTAGTCACTCCAAAAAGCGACCTGGAATTGAGTTTAGTTCCAGCTCCACTACTGGTGTGGGATTGGATGGTTCGCAAACTAACATGATGGATGACATGGCTGGAAACAGAGTGGATGGGGGACGTGCTCTGAAAACTTCAAAGTACAAAGCGGTAGCTACCTGGCCAGACAAATCCGTTGTTTTAGGACAGGCTTCAGGAGTAGATTTTGACACTGCGGGTAACGTTGTGGTTTTCCATCGTGGGGACCGTGTTTGGGACTATCACACTTTTGATAACAGAAACAACTTCCAGCAAAAGGAAAAGGGACCCATAAAGGACGACACTGTGCTTATTGTTGACCCTTCATCTGGGAAACTGCTACATAGTTGGGGAAAGGATATGTTTTACATGCCCCATGATATCACTGTAGACAGAAGGGGAAATTTCTGGCTTACTGATGTAGCACTTCATCAAGTGTTCAAGGTGAGCCTCTATGTTACTAAGTATTGTAGTAAACCTACAATTTTCTGAAGATTTTGAAAATTAATTGTGTTATGATTTTGCGCAGTTCGCCCCAGGCCAATTCAAACCCAGCATGGTCCTCGGCAAGCGCTTTGAACCTGGCAGTGACAATTCCCACTTTTGTAAACCTGCAGCAGTGTCAGTAATGGCAAATGGGGACTTTTTCGTTGCGGATGGCTATTGCAATAGTCGCATTATCAAGTTTAACTCTCGGGGCGAAAAGATTCTGGAGTGGGGAAGGGCTTACCAGCCAAATATGTTTGCTAACGTGCAAAACTGGTTTTCTCGTATTTCCCCACCGCCATACGCCTTCCAGATTCCTCATGCTCTTGCGTTGGCAGAGGAACATGACCTGCTTTGTGTAGCGGACAGGGAAAATGGAAGGATTCAGTGTTTTAAGGCGTCCAGTGGAGAATTTGAGTTTAAAATTGAGTCCCTGGACTTTGGAGGAAGGCTTTTTAGCGTTGCCTATTCTCCAGCTAATGGTAAAGTGGATTTTTAAAATGCATTGAAGTAGTCAAAGTGCAGATGTTGTACAACTTTCGATTCTCGCATTCAATAGGTGGCACCCTGGTTGCTGTCAACGGTCCGAATAACCGTTTCTCCACAAAAACGGTGCAAGGTTTTATCATTCCCCTTGCCACCAGAGAAATCTCTTCCGTTTTTAAACCTGACGTGGGTTTTGGAAATCCCCACGATGTTACCATATCCCGTGACGGAAACGACATTTACGTGGTAGAAATCAGCCAGCCGTACAAAGTGTGGAAGTTCTCGCAGAACTTGACAAGTTCCCAACATTACGGAAAACAGCTAGATACTTCTAGTGTTACACATGCAGAGCAGCAACATGCGTCGCATGACAGCGTACCTAATTCCGAATCCGCTGTCTTGCCTCATGAGGATATTCCTGCCGGTCAGGTTGGAGAAGTGCCTGCAGAGGATTCCATGAGCGCTTCGGTGATTATCATGGCATTTTTAACAATTCCGTTGCTGCTGCTGATTGGAATCGGATCATTGATGAGACTGCGCGATAGTGGTATACCAATTCATAATACAAGTTTTATTAAATGAATGGCTTTTTTGCATTTTGCTAACTTTATGATTTTCTATGCATTTTTACAGGTTGCTGTAGACGAAAGGAGACTAAAAGCTTTTCCGAGTTTTTCCCACCCAGTGCAGGGTTCGAAAAGTTGCGGATGGATGAAACGGACAGTGACAACAGCGACACCGAAGTTGAAGAATATAACGCCAGCATGTACAGGAAAACGTCAGCATAAACTACCAAGCAAATGAACTAAACCAAGAAACAACTCGAAACAACAAGACTAATTTATAGTTAGTATAATTATATATCACCCCGAAACATCCTTTTTCCATTTCTATTGTTAAACTAAATCTTATATGATTATATCGTGCAACGTTTTAAAGATCTTGATATATTAAACTAATTTGTTAGAGGATAGAACCCACTTTCACCTTCAAAAACCGAATAGAATACAGTTTTTATACATTATATAGTAGTGCAATAGCCTGTTTAAAGCATTCTATCCGATTCCGCTATTGTAGAAAATTTTAAAATGATTGTTTTATCGATTCAATTTTGGTTTTGGATTTAAACTAACATTTTTAAATCTATATGTGTGTAGGCGTAGAATACCAATAAACCAACAGTACACGTTATCCACTTGTAATTGTACCGCATAAACAATTCATGTGACTGATTTTATCATATAGTAAGTTTTGTAACAGAGTTAATATATAAAACCTGTATAAAGATGTGATGTAAATTATTTAATTTTTAAAGTTTACACACATTATATTGTATAAACAAGAAAAAGATTGACCATGCTATAATTACTAATCCGTTTTTGTAAAACAAATCTTTTATTGCACTATTTGTAGAGTTGAGCAAATCTACTGAATAATGTTTCGCTATTTGGTAAAAATCGTAGCTTTACCATTTTAATTTAATTCAGCGAGGGTTGTGCGCTAAGAAATGTGGTGCTGTATAATATAATTTAAAGCATATCATCAATTTTTAGCTATTTTCCTAAATATTTCGAAGTATTATTACTCATTTCCACTATGTATATATTATTTTAGTTGTTACTACCAGTCAAGTACTAAGTAATGAATAGATCAGATTAACAAAACTTGTGAACATTTTGCCTTTATCGATGATGCTGTTCATTTTGTAAGAGAGTTGTATAGTTAATTGCAGAATTGAACTTATCATATAAGTATACCTGAATTATTGTTGTAGTCATTAGTTGATCGTACATTATGCATATAGTTTATCATAATTCACAAGTTTTATGGAAGTCTGTCTCTGGAGCACAATGTTTGATCTAAACTTGTAAAGGCATGTGCATTAAAGTTTTAAATGTAACTTTTGGTACTATAGAAATAGTTTAAAGCATAAACATTTTCGAAATGATATCTCAGCGTTTTCGTAACTGTAGTTTTAAAAACAGTGTGCAAAGCTTGTTGTTATGATTGCTTATTGAAGTTGGTGAAATTGTCATATTACTATAAAATGTGTGTTCAATGTTTGCCTGATGATGAGAATGATTACACGAAAAAGTGGTTAAAACTGCAAGTATGCATATTACGATATATATTTTTTAAACAAATTACCTATTATAAAAAAGCTACATACTTTCGAGATTGAAACTCTGAGATTCTGAATTTTTACTCGTATGAAAAAATTATGTATATCTGATAATATAAAACAGGTAAAATGTTTATTATGTAATATTGCATACAAAAATGTGGAATAGTATTAGAAAGCGTTTTTTGTTTAATTGTTATTAGATGTAGTTTTAGGGATGCAATTTGTGTTTTAAAACGTAAAAAGTTTATAAATAAACGAAACTAAAGCTGATATGCTGACTGCTATGCTCCTTAGAGTGGTTTAATTTTGTCAAGCATAATGCATATGGTGTATGATGTATCACTTTTGCATCGGGTTTGCAGAAGGCAGTTTTCATTTAATTGTCAATTCATTCATTCAACAAAGTTAAATTAGTAAATATAATCTCTATTTAAATAAATCGCGTTTGCTCAAATTACACTTGTCCATTATATATGTTACCCTTTCCGCCACATTCTTTGCTAACGATACTCCAAACTCTTCTGAAATCTTGTCTATGGTCACATTTGTTGACTTGATACCGTCAATTGCTTTACGATAATGCCTTGAAAAAGCAATGTCCGCTGGCACAAGGCTCGATTTGAAACTTGGCTTCATAACTGCTACGTAATGCATTCCTGGCACGGCAACTCTCTCAGGTCGTATAATGTACTTTGTCCGATCCCCAAAACTGTGGTAATGGTTGCGTCTTACGAGGGTGTTCATGTAAAGTGTTAGACACACGTAAAATTCAAACGGATTGTCAACCAGGGATCGGCAGCGGTCGTTTACGTGCTCATCATTCTTCTGCTCTTTTTCATAAAAGCCATTACGAAAACGGTATTCTCCATACTTGGCTGACGCATCCTGGGCATCCAAATATTTCACTAGGTCATTATAATTATGTAGTCCAGCTTCCTCACGGGGCATTATGAACTCGTCAATGTCAATCAGAGATAGGTACTTGGTGATTCCCATGTGACGCAAATGACAATCGCATATTGAAACTGGTTTGTCAAATCCTTTTCGTGAAGACTCCTTGATTGTCTGGCGGCCGTAGATTTGCCAAGGATCAACATGGACAACGGCTCCCTGAGGATTCTTTTTAAGTTGATTTAGTGCGCAACTGAGCTCTGGACCAATGCTCATGTTGTAAAATGTAAACTGTTGGACGCCCATGAGCTTGTTAAACTCAAACCATTCCAGGAAATGGAATACCTGATTTAATCCAAAAATGGGCATGACGCAAACACTAAACTGATACTGGTAACTCTTCTGGGATTCTTCCATTTTTTCAGAGGGTACGCTTTGATAACGGATTTCAAGTCGCGTGGCGCTTTCGGTTTGATCACCCACAAGAATGGAAACTGAGGTTGGTTTTTCTGCCAGTTTGTTAGGAATGCGGCAGTTGATATAGTTTCCTGCAAATCGATCGTCCCAACCCGGCATTATTACCATGTGTCCTATTACATCATCATTTGAATTCCCTTTTGAATCACTTTTACCGTCAGTGTAAAATCTGCATTTTACCGTTTCGTTTCTTGGAAACGGTGCGTAAGCCGCAATAACTGTAACTTTTTGGAATCCTTTACCATTATCAAAGGAGTAAGCCGTGTACACTGAAAAGTTGTACTGTGCATGACCAATATCTTGCCAGTCGGGACGCTCAGCAAATATACTTGTAGCATCAATGGGTATGTTTGCAGCACTACTAACGCTAGATTTGCCAGCTTGGTTTACAATACTGTCACCCTTGAAACTGTTTGTGTTATCGGTGGGCTTGGAAACGAAAAAATATTTTAGGCAAAAGTATAATCCGATAACTTGCAAAAATATTATAATCAAACGTTTTCGCACCCACCTATTACTCAATATTTTCTTAAAATTTCCCATGATTGGATTTTCTTTTAAAATCTAAAGAGTACTTACAAAAACAGGGTTATGGCACACGAACCTGCTCTAGATTGAGACTGGTGAACTTGCATTCTGCCATACGAACAATGCTATTGTTTATTTATAGAGTAACGGTTATTCTCAAGGGTCCTACAGGTGCGTAAACTGTAAGGATTCCCTATCGGAGACGGACCTGTGAACGGAGAAGCGAATAAGAGAGAAAATGATTTATACATGAAGTCAAGTAAAAACTAACAAATTCTAGCAAAAACGGTACTAGGTCAACTAGGTATTATGCTACTGTTGTGTTTCCCTATGCGAATACGCTATGTATGTGATTTTAGTAGCACGAAATGTGTCCCCTGACGAAATGAAGGACCCAAAGAATGTATAGAAGAAAATGCATATATGCCTTTCATAATACGTTGAGTTTCATTGGGTTGTTGGGTCTGTGAACTCTTTTCATTATTATATCCATGAATCATGGACCATGATATTTACCTGAATATCTTTTTTATTTGAAAATACATCTCTAGATGTGTTAACGAATGAACTTATGCATTATATGCCATACAAGCTAATCTTTTCATTATGGTACATAAGATTCGAGGATTTTGGTTTAAATTGGCTTTTAATAAGCACTTAGTCAGCCCTACAAATAAAATAATCGTTAAAAGCCATTATGCACAAAATAACATTTTTATTAATTCCTCTCTTATCTCTATCTTAAAACAATGGGGTAATGTAAGATAACTGGATAAAATTCCTACAGTATAATAAATGTAACAAGTTAATACTATGAATTATAACATCACAAATACAAAACTTCAAGTATATAGTGCTTGCTCGAAGTTCATACTTTGGATTAGGAAACTGGTGAATACATTAAATCATTTCATAAATATACTTTCGTGTGCATTTTAGCAAGAAATTTCTCTTTAGTGTCAAGATTGCAAACAGTTTTAAAAGATCCCAGCAGCCTTCTTTAACTGTTGTCGCTTCCACTGGGGTAGTCCGCTAAAAGTCTTGTAGTCCATTTTGAAAACTGCTTGGAAGTCGGCTTCATTAAGATGAACCTGAAGTATGATTCAAGCATACAAAATGATGAGTACTGCATATAAAACGCTTTTATAAGTCAGTTTCAAGCTAGTTTACGCCGTACCTCTTTTAATGTAGGGTTAACATCAACAGGCAGCTTTTCAGTGTCTTTTTCCTGGAGCACTTCCAAAGGATACTTTTTACTTGACTCGTAGTCCACTCCATTGTTCTGGACAAGGCTAAGTGTTGCAGCAGACAATGGCGGTTGCTCTGCCTTCATTTCTGACTTCATTTGGTCATACGACATGCCATCCTATTGAGAGATTTGAACAAGTGAGCATTGCGGAACTAAAGTAAGTATGAATACATTTCATTAATGATTTGCTTCTTACGCTCCATAAAGACCGATCCCAAGCTCCAAAGAATCCCGTAAATGTTGGTGGTTCATAACCTTGCTTAACAATCAGAATAGAAGTATCCGGATCCCTGCCAGCAGGATCGGCGGACATGTAGTCCATTCCAATTTTGATGGCTCCCTTACGTTCTTCTTCATTTGAGTCCTTGCCGTACCAAATGAAAATGGTGTGTCCCACGTCCAGCAGCATAACGTCATCTTCCACCAAATCCGCTTGAGAAAAGTTTATCACCTCCTCGGCTAATATAAAGCAGTTACAAACATTTATTTAACTTTGTGACAATATGGGGAAGGATGCTAAAGTTTCCTATATTTCTACCTTTCAGATTTCCAGTTGCGTTTGAAATCTGGAACAAACGAATGGGTTGATCCCTATCTGAATCCACAGCAAGTCGCTTGTCATTAGCGTACTCCTCCTTTCCTCCAATGGCTTGCCAGAACTCTTCCTTTTCCTGACCCTCATAAACCGTGGAGCAGTCCACCCTATCCCTACTTGCAATCTTTTTGGCAGTTTCTCTCTCGTCTCCGGTGGATCCCTTGCCACACCACAAGTACGTGGTGGATTCCCCAGCAAGAATGAAAACATCATTGGAATTAAGAGACGCCGCTCTTAAAGGCACTTGAATGGCTCTAGCTTCTTGGTTTGCATTTCCACGCACTTGAAGCAGGTATGGTTTAACTGGTTCATATCCGCTATCATCAGCGTCTCCCAGGTACACACTGATCTCTCCTCCAAACATGGCAATAAAGTGTGGAGGCTCCTTGCCTTGCACCACACGAACCTGAACAGCACGTCCGTCTACCTCATCATCCAAGTCACGGGCAAGCAAGGCAGCCGATCCCCTGTCTTCGTTGGTAGCCTTCAGACCCAGCCAAAAGTAGACCAGAATGTGCTCAGAAGGACCAGAAGAGGTGTATCGGATAACATAACAGTCGTGTTCGAAAAAGCGACCGTAGTGCTCCATGGGTATTTCCACAAGCTTGAACTCGTGCACTTTGAACACCTCCTTGGAGCCCGTACCATCATCAATCATTCTCAGTTTGGCAGCAAGTTGAGGCTTTTCGTGCAGAGTGGAAGCGTCAAAAGAGGTTTGTGCAATGTTGGCAATGCCCTTGCCTGCAGAGTGCTGGCGACCAAAGCCAACCGTTTCGAATTTCACCTTCCAGGAAGAAAACAGGGAACGGAACTCTTCTGGCTCGCCACCGTCAATCACACGAGTTACGGGAGTCTGGTCAGGATAACCCTTCTTGCGGATAAAACCTTGTGCGTTTCGCATGGCTTCAATACGTTCCTTATTACTAGCTCGCTTGCCGATCCACACCCAAACGCCATGAGCTCCATTGTCGATGATAAATGAATCCTGTAAGATTTAGTAAGTTTTTAAAATTGTACATTTCATTTTGCAAGAAAATTCATCTTGTCTCAACTTACCCCAGAGTTTAGATCACTCTGATGAAGAGGACCAGCCTTGACTTCGGTCACCCTTAGAGTTCCATCGTCATCCGAACAACGATACAACTTGATCTCGGTTGTAACTGCCTTATCCACAACGTCATCACTGGTTTCCGGTTTCAATTGACTTTTATCCTTAAGCGGAAGCAATTGTTCAAACAATTGTTGCTCCAACTCCGGGAGTGACTCTTCCTTGCCATCTTCAACAAAGATGATGGTAGCACGACCACCAGTCTCTGCTTTCATCTGTTGCGAAACCTTGGCTGCGGCTAATTTCTCAAGGTTGTTGGCACTTTTTCCTTCCCAGAAGAAAATGGCTTCCTTCAATTGGATTAGGAACACGTCTCCAGAATTCATGTAAGTCCAGGAGACTTTGGGCATTTGGCGGATCACTGGACGCTTCTTGCCTTTGACAGAGAAAAGCTTGGGCGTGACGGTGTTGGTGACATGGTTAAAGCCACTTTCAACGCCACCTTGGAGCAGTCTAAAGTAAACAGGAAGTCAATAATTAACATTCAAGGTTTGGGATAAAGCAAGAAAGTTTATTTTTCAAATTGAGTTATATTTTGTAAAAACCACTTGTTCTTATCATGTCATCTCATTTCAAAACCTAATTCCATTATTCATTAATCACATTTTGTCAACTTATCAAGGCCATTTCACCTATGAGCAGGAATAGTACATGATTAATGCACAATGCACTATATCTCTTCTCCCTGCCTGTTGACATAATTTATTCATGGGAAATGTAGCATATGCAATTAACGTGGTTGTGTCTGGTTAATTATCTCACGTAGGATGCACAGGTATGCATGCATACCTACGTGCAAACTTATAACTTTGGACTATGCCTACTGGTAGTGCATGTCAGTTATGCAATTTGATTTATTGCTTTTTATTACCTGATTCCATTAGGAAAATAGGAACGAAATCGTTGGGACTCGGATCCCTCTGTCTCTCGATGCTGAATAGGTGCTCCGCCCAGGAAGTCATCCAGCTCGACGGTTTTGTACGCTGCCACCCCCGCTTCATCCGTGCTCACGTTTGATCCCAGCCAGAAATGAATGTGCTGTTCCAGAATGCGAGCTTCACGAACCTTCAGCGGAAATACCAAAATCCATTGTCATTATTTCTCATAGTCATACCAAAAGAAACAGAACTAATGTTTTCTGTACATTAGCCATACCTTTAAATTGAGACCACCAGCCTGACCTGGTTCTGTGGCACTGTACACAATGTACGCATCCCCATTGTAAAATGAGCCGTACTGATCCCGTGGCAAGGGCACCAGTTGCAATTTCTAAAAATTATTTATAAAGCATTTCTTTATACATAATTTTTATAGCATTATTTTAATAGCCTATAAAGTTAAGTCACTTTACAATACCGAATGCAAACATCACATTATTCATTAGATAACCAGACTTACAAACACTTTTAAACTTTCATTGTTCTTAACATAAAAGCTTTGATAACACTTGAAAAAATCAAAAATGCTTTGACGAGACTGTGCTGTTTTATCAGCTTGAAGCTGCTTCTCTCGTCATAAAAAAAAATTAATTATTGTATTCACAATAACGTCATGTCATTATGTAGACCCTTATCTACATACTTATTCTCATGCAATCTCCTCTTCTCAACGCTCATTCACCCAAAATGGTTACCGGTTGAGTATATTTTTAAACGATAAAATGTATAGTTAAATTCTTACCTCAATTCTCCAAATGAGAAAACTTGAGGATCCTTTGGGGATCTGCTTGAACACAGGGTCGACTGTTCCACTCATCGTTCTAAATTTAAAAAACGCATAAAAAGCTGTTAAATAAAACTTCAAATGAAATTCCATACGCACTATACTAAAGATACTATTGCGTGGCCATGGCCCATTAATCTCAATGTTTTCCTATTTGCATGGAAAAGCCAAACCGCAAGAATATTACGCTTTTAATGTGTACAAACAGCTTACTTTTTTGCACAAGAATATGTTCCACTTTCTACCAATTCCAAAGAAATCTACAGGAAACAAGTAGACAGGAAAGGAGCACACAGCACACACAACGCTAATGTTGTCGCTGGAACGGCAAGTGGCAAAAGACTGGAAATGGTCAAAACTCGTTACGAGCTTTTCCAGTAAAGTAGCCAGTATTACGGCAAAAGATACAGAGTTTTTGGAATGGATGGAATATACGGGGAAATTAATTGTATGCGTGTATAGCCCACTAACCAACTTGATCTGTAATCTTTTTCCCCTCTCCAGCCTGCCATAATCATCATGATCATCATGACAGACACCGTTTTTGTTATCATTATTGTGTGTGGTGTGTAGTATCGATAAAATGCACATAGGTATTATCATTATAAGCGTCATCAGTACATCAGTCTAGTAGTAATTACTTATAAAGAGAAGGTAGAACATTACAATTACAAATTGCAACGATGAGCTATAATATACATTTGACATTATGGATAAAACTGGTCGTGTAATAATGATGTAGCGAAAAGAGAAAATGATTATCGTGAGGATGATGATGATAACGACTCAAGTTGTCATTCCGCTCGTCGTTTTGTTCGTGCGCTAATAACATGAACATTCATCATATCATACCATTCCCCTCTTGTTTCCCCCATTTCTCATCATCTTTCCACTGTTCAACTGAAGTGATCACGATTTCATTAATGTCAATGTAACTTTTCCATCAAAAAGGGATTTTCATCATAAAGTTGCAACGAAAGGCCATTATCATTGAATACACTACACTATATACAATGACATGATACGTTGTTGTTAACTAGAAATGTCAACTGTGTACTCTTTCAGTAGACAATATTTCGTGTTAGATTTGATGTACTTTGATGCATTCTATTATTCCGCTAGTGTGTGAGTTTTATATAGTTAATAGTTACTAACGGTGTGCCGTACGACACTCGTTTGAAAATAATATACATAAATGGCAACACATTCCAATCTAGTATTGCGGGTATACACTAAATGCATAAAGAATCGACAAAACGTTGTTAAATACTAACTTCCGCTTTCTGTACTCTATTTTTTGCAAGTACAAAGCTTGAATTGAATGAATGAATTTTACGCAAATTTAAGTTTCATTTAAAGCAAACTGTTTTCCTTACACAGAGCTAGGTAAATGGTAAAAATAACATGTAAATTATACCAAAACTTACCGAAGAGTGTTGGAATAATAGTTCATCCCGTTGATAATCATCTTGAAATTTATTTCAGAACTGTACTTGTTCCAATAGTAAAATAGGTATGTATGTCTCTTCCGGTTCACCAGAAGTTTCCTTCTTTAATAAGTAACGGGACTTGAAAATGGCGAGGAATATAAAAATGACAAATGGCACGTTATAAATTATCACATGAACTCAATTTCACTTCAAATTAAAATACCATTCTAATTAGCAATCACACTATCACACATTGATAATTTGGTAGTTTATTAATTGTTCATCATCTTAACTCATAAACTATTTCATAGGTTTGTTCAAAAACACCGAAAATCTTTAAATAAAATTGTAACTTTTTAAACTCGTTGTCACCGTGCATTTTGATGGAGGAATGTTTAGCATCCATTCAGCTCAAAATCGGAACTTTTCTTATGACCTCAGATTCATTTCTGCATGAGCTAGAGTGAAAACGCCTTAACTTCTTGAGTGGATGGCGGATCACTGATGATGACGACAACGACAATGACGCTGCTAGTTCGTGTACTTGTTACGTTAACGGTTAACTTTTATTGCATTATTTGTAGCGCGACACAAACAGCGTGCTATACACTTAAATGGTTACACTTTTCGCAGCTAGATTTTTGCTGTAGCACTCTTCTAAAGGCCAACCGGCAGCCTATAAAATACGCACAAGTAAAAATAGAAGAACAAAGACAACAGCTTGTCATAGTCATGACTCATCATCAAGTTGCAGTTGTGTTGTCACCGAATTCTCCGCATCTTTTCTCTTCTCTTCACTAGCCACACACTCATTAGTAAGTGGTAGTAGTCTACTAACAAATAACGGTTTCCATCTCTTTTCTTACATTTTCAGCTTTATCAACAGAAACCACTAAAAGGCTTAAACAGCTTTGATTTGTACACTAAAGTAGTCACGACATATCATTATTCAATTTGCTGTCTGTTTTTTATTTTACTACATGTTCTATCTCTGTTTTTTCTGACTCTGTCTGATGTGCCAATCAAGCAAATTTAGCGGAAATTACGGTAATGACCTCCTGTGGCGAAGAAATTCGTGCCTGAATTCAAGCCATGATTACTCCATTGTTGCACGATGCACCATATCAAATGATCATCTTGCATCGCATCACCGCAAATACCGTTCGTCACATTTTGCTAAAAGGAAATAAATCAAATACAAAACGTTTTATTTCAATTTGCAGATTTAGATGATTTAAATAAACAAACATGGTCATTTCTGTAAAAAAGCCTTCAGGCTAGATTGGCATTGAGAGATGCAAGAAATGTCAAGTGTGAAATGAATATGCAAATGTTACTACTGCCTTGCCGTTTTCTGTCACCTTAGCAGCTGAAAAAATGCTAATCAAATTTACACACAAAAATCGCTGTTCGCTGTACGCTGCTGTACTTTAAGATTTTTTTTTCAAAGATTGACATAAAGTTTCCCACGCTCTTGTGGCCTTGTTTCTTTCGCTGTTTTCAGTGTGCCACTGAGTCAAGCTATTAAAACCTCGCGTTTTCTTTGCAAAACCTCTTGACATCGAAGGTCACTTAATATACTTTAAATATCTTGTTGAAATCTGAAAGTGTTTCTGGTATAACATGCGCTTGGTGAAATCATTTTTTTAAAGAGAGAGAAGCGATCACTTTGGCAAAGATGGGTTCTTTTGATACTAACAAACTAATTAACTTTTAATGAAAAATAAATTGCTTTGTTAAGATAACAATTTCTCCTATCTCAAGTCTCAATACTGATTGATACTTTCAAGATGCACGACACGCTCACGGTGAACATACAACATAAACTCGACAAAAAAAGAGAAATGCTTGTATATTGCAATACGCCATAAAAATCTGAAATGATTACCTTCTTACATAGAAAAACGAATGGGGAATGGGAAATCAAAATCAAAGCACGCTCTCCACTAGAGCTGTCGAACGGTGATGATGACATTAAAACCAAAAGAGTGGGTATAAAAACTTTTTAATGACTTTTCCTTTCTGTTCATTAGAAAATTAAAGACTGTTACGATGGAGATGAGGTAAAACTAAAATATTGACATAAACATTCAAATCACAAGCACACAACTTGCTACAGTTCATATGTAACTTGGGAATCTCTGTTTTATTTCCTGCCCAGTTAATTACTCGCTTTCAAAACTCTAATTATTTATTTTAGTAAAGTTGGACTGGGTTTTTATGACATGCGTGTTATTATGCAAAGGAAAGTTTTATAATGGTTTTATCCACTTTTTACACCCGCACCTTAAAATAATAATCATGATGACGATGACTCCAAAAGTAAAAGCGGATATACGCACTTGCACTCGTTATAGCTCTCCTTGTTCCCTTTTGAATAGCTACACGACAATGGTAATCCGGCTTCTGGCAAAAGTAATCAAAATCACGTCACGCTAATTCAGCCTGTTTAATTTCTGTCCTTATTGTTACCACTGTATAATATGCATGATGACATGTTTCTTGTTCCGTTGAAAAAATCTAGTGAAAGGAAATCTTCACTCGATGATGAGAGAGAGGTACAAGTGTTCACTCGCAGATATTTTCAGGTAATTTCCATTGTGGTCCATGATTCATATCTCTCCAGTTTTGCATAGTAATCTGTTTGGTGATCTAGTTTTCTGCGACAGTAAATCTGTAAGTGTCACACAAACGTATTTTTATGGAGACACTAATAGTAATAACTTCCAAGTTAGCAGACTGCACCCAACAAAATGGCATAATATCATTGACAAGCCTACAGCAGCATCGGCAACAACGACGAAGAGAACAATAAAAAATATTTATTACGCAGAAAACCCCATATAACTTATTAATACAAAAATACAAGCACAACACACACACTCCCACACATTTAACAATACAGTAAATGAGCTAAAAAAGGGTTGACTTTGACTGTTGTTATATTTATTAAGTTAATCCATGCAATGAGTTCACCAGATTTACAATTTACAAAACAAAGCAGATTATTCGCAGTGGCACAACAAGTGGAAAAGGCAGAGTGTTCATCATCATGATGATGGGATTTCAACCCTACAATGACAAGTGAATCACAGGCACAACAGAGCCAGAATAATGCGAAAAAATCCCAGAGCTCAGCGCAGTGTCTTTCTCTGTCCTCTCTTGTGTGACAACAACAATGAACTAAGTCTGACAAAAAATATTTGAATTAGAAATGCTCCTCTTCACATATCTCCATGCAGTGTTAGGGAATAATAGTATAATAATCCCAGCAGCAGCATTGTTGCACTCACACCGCATTACTGACTACATCACCATGTTATACCTTATCCAAATTTTTTATTACAAAAATGAGGGACGAAAATAATCATTCTGAAATGCTGACTCGCTGTTTTTACTCAGATTATGATGTGATGAGATGACAATGATGGAATGGAACTATCAAAAACGCCATACATACGGGAAATGAACTGCATTGCAGCAGAAAAAAAGATTCATTCTTGGGCGAACTTTATACGGCTTCTGTCTACACGTCCGTGATGTTGTTGGCTCCTTAATTCCTTCTTAACAAACCGCAGCAATACCTGCCAACATAAGCTTATTGCTTGTGTTGTTATTTATTTCCTCTGATACGTGGCTATATGGCTTTTATTATAGTAATATGCAATCTTAATCAAGTCCGATCCGATTTTGAAGAAACCTCATCATCATCACATTATTATTATGAAATATTCACCAAGAGAAACTGGCTACGATAAGAAATGAAATAGTACGTGCAATTTTTTTTATCCTTTTGCATTTCAGCATCACTGCCGCCACCACACAACGCACCACCATCACCGGTCTGGTTTTGAAAACCAACTAAATAGCAAATCACAGGGTAATTTTTTATACTCTACTACCAACCATACACACACTTGAAAGATACAAATCACTAGTAGTATTTTTGCTACGAAAACATATTATCATTGTGATCATCCCAGAGTGGAAATTGGTACATGGGAAAAAGTTTTTTTTTGTTTATGGGATCCAGAGAGTTAAAAAACTGGGCGTTTTAAAAATCTTTTTTTTTGCGTGTGTGTGTACAAAAATGCAACAATGAAAAAAATGATAAATATATTGGCATTAATTTTGGCAGGTATGTTATAATGTTATTATAATGGGCTCGAGGAGATAATAGGCAACAATGTTGTTTAAGCATGCAATGTAAAAAGAAGCAGTAGTAACATCAGCGGTGTATTTGTAGAATATAATGGGTATAGTTTTTAAAAAGGTTTTTTTACGAGAATGCGGCTTTCTTTATGGAGTTGATGTGAATTGTGTTTGTGCAGGTATATAGGTAGTGCAGTGTGTATATCATGTCTACCTGTTGTTCAGTGTAAAGGTTTTGTATGGTAGCTCATGGGTTTCGCTTGGCTGCGTTGTTAATTACGCTACGAACGAGAGGATGATGATAATATATTATGATGGCATGAGATGGGATGCCAAAAGTTAGCCAGGCATTGTTCCACTACCACAGAAAAAATGGAGAGTTGACTGAGTGCTGAGTCGATTTTGAAATTGAAAGAACAGATGCTAAAGGATTACACAATGCACAACAGAGAAAAAGAGGAAGCGGTGGGGGTAATACCTGGTTGTAGTTGTAAGGATGTGTAGTAATTTTTGATCTGTTCTAAATACATACAAAATGCAACGTAAAAACCTGGAGCTAGATAATTTTAAGCAAGTAGTTGGCCATAGTAGACAAGGAGCAACTGGTGCTAGTAGTAAGGAAACAGGCATTTAGAAGAAGGGAAAAGTCCGGAATAGGGAACAGTATGATCACAGTTGGCGTTTAACACGTCTTGTTTTAAAGGTTGACGGTGAAAATGAAACATGCTTTTAAATGTTAATGGCAAACAGACAAAATAAATTGCAATCTTTGTAAATAAGAAACGAAACGAAAATGCATGAAATTTTGTTTGCTTTTAGCTAAAGCTTTTACTAAAACTCTTAAATATCGAATACTGTTTAATGCAATTATACACAGGGCGGGTGTGAAAATAACCTGATCTATAACGGCAACCGATGATAGTGATTCATGAGAGAGGTGTAAATACGTGGTCTTACTACCGAATATTACGACTTACTACTAGCTTTACGCGAATTTTGTATGCATGAGTACTGATTACGGTTAATCCTGATATATTCACACATTCAGTATTGCTGGATCTGAGAATAAATTGTTGCATGGGTAGTCCGACACCGTCACAGTTGACGTTTCGTTGCATTTTAAGGCAAGAGGTTCAAATCAGAAAGGCGTATCAGGTAAAACTTTGCAAGAGAAATTAGCAAAAGTGAAGAAGAAGCAGAAGGGATGAATGGAAATTTCTTTTGAAGGAGGTTTTATTGCTATTTCCTTTGTTTGTAGTAACATCACACTACTTTTTACATCGCAATGCTCTTAGAGATTCTCTTCCGTCTTCCCCTTCTTTTTTTTGTATGACTGACTTGACTACTAACTATATATACATGTGTAACATGTACATGACGACAGGATGAAATGAAACGGTGCATTTTTATTTGAATTCGAAATAGCCCCTTTTGTCAAAATAGTAGTGATGCGAAATTGTCGAGATACCTAGTTGGTAGCTTGCTGAGTGGTAAAAGAAAGGATTGTATTGTACTCAATGCACAATTTCGATCGTAAAAATCACGTACAACTCAACTTTCAAAGAAAAGTTGATAAAAATGAGTTGATGATGATTATGTGATAGTTATGTTGTATGTGGTGGTTAAAGCGCTGATTGCAATGCAATATATAGCCAGCGGCAAAAAAGAGTCTTTCATCTTTATGAGAAATGGGATGATTCACTAAAAAAGAAGGAAGATAAATAGTTTATTCTGTTTTTTAGCGTTTTGTTTGTTGTAAGTCTTTTAGATTTCGATGTTTCAAGAAATGTAGCAATTACTGTTTCAGAATTATGTTTAGCAAAATGCGGAAAGTGTGTAGAACTTTTATTTTTGAAAGTGTAAAAATACATTTTTGAAAATAAAATATGTCAGCAATATTCCCAATCTTTTCCATAAGAGGGTCTACACTCCTCCGGGCACTTTTGAATTGGATACTGCGTACTTTTGCCGTGTCCTTGATTGCCAACAAAGTCAGTCTCATTGTTTATTCGCTGCATAGGAAATGGCCTGGTCACGTTTTGTTTGTCCGCCCACTTTGTGCAATGATAGCTGTCATATCCCACAAATTCTTTTTGTCCTCTTGAGTTAAAAACCAATTTGTGCAAGATGTCCTGCTCAACTCCCCAAAATGTTCCTCCTTTTTCAGTTTCCTGTACCAGTTCGTCTCGGAGTTTAACAGGATCCGATATTAAGGAATTATTGCCTCCCCACATTCCTGCCATAACGGCAACGTCATGATGACCTTTAGCATCCCGCATACAATAAAATGGCTTGTTTAACTGTACCCAGTCGGCTACAACTGCTGCCTCTCGCGCTGTAATACGAGAGTCCAAATCTCTGCTGTGGAATGTTTCCACCGTGGGATCTGCCAATGGCAGGAAACGCCATGAAGTGTATGTCATTTTAGTTTTATTACCCAACAGTGGGGTATGCCTTATGTCGCACCAAAATAGGTCCGAGTTTTCGCAAATTAAGTTACAGTAGGGTCCCTCCAAGTCTTTATCAGTGTAGACTCGCATGGTATAGCCGGGTGGATAATATTTTCGCATGCTTTCCAAATTTAGAAGAATGCCTGTAATGTAGTGTAGTGCTCTACTATTGTCATTTTCAGTGGCGTAAAATGTAAATGAAAACACATTTTGTTTATTGTGGTAAAAAGTGCCTTTGTCACTGCAACTGGATTTGAAGGATGAATTAGATGAAGGTGGCCAAAGGAACGGTCGTTGGCAGCCGCATTCGGGAATAATCTGGTACTCTGGTGGAGGCACAGGTCTGACTATTGACCGAAAAAACTCCTGAGCTTCTTCCTGTTTTATGGTGTACAGCGTGCCAAGGGCTGCAAATATTGCTAATACACCAACACATTGTCTTTCTCTGCTTATTGTGCTTATCATTTTTTGCACTATTGCGGGTTTAATGTTGCAATTCTACAGAAAGGAGATTTGCTGAAATTTTAGTTTTCAAAAGAAATGATGACACGACACGAGGCAAAAAGTGAAGCCCACTAATAGACAGTGAAGATGATGCATGTTTCTTTTCACCTGTTCAAAAGGTAACTGGTTACATTTGTGTTATGTTTCCGGCTAAAATTAAACATGAAAAGTTTTTCGGTCTGGCCGATTGTTGTCCATGCAAAGAAAAATGCCATCCTTGCCTTTAGTGCGTAACTGCTTGCACTATTTTGGGTAAAGTGTACTTGGATCCCGCAGGAAGCAACCCAAAAAGGGTGAACAACCCTTTATCTAAACCGTTATAAGCACCCTTTTTTGACATTTTTTGTTATTAGAGCCCTTTATTCTACACTATGCAAGCGACTACAGGTATAGGTACAAGTAGGAAACAAGTATGAAATTTCGTTTAATAAAATGTAAAACAAAAACATATCGCATTATTGCTACTTGCCAATGTTAACCCACCTATTAAGATTGATTGTATCTTAAATGAAATCTAGATGAAAGATTCAAAGTTTGAAGAAAATTGTTACTGATTTGCATACTACTTGCATACAAACGACATTGGATTCATAATAAAATCATTCTACTCCATAATATTATTTTTCTAACTGAAATTCAGATGCAAACATTCATCAACCAAAAGTTACATGATAATTATGTTAAAAATAGAGAATGGGAAGATGGCATTTGTTGAGTGGCATTTTTGCAGGTTTTGTGACAAATTTAATATTTTCATTATACGGGAAACGGAACGGTGTATTAATAATGTCAAGTTAGAATTGAAGCCACTGTTATGGATACAATAATATTGCAGATTCGAAGAGAGTTAAACAAAATTTTGACATACTGACAAGTGAGGTACGAGGTATCTAGCTAATTAGAATTCCACACAAATTAAAGTGTATTCATTAAAGGCATTCAAATGAAACATGTACAATACAAGTCTAAAAGCTAAAAGCATGCGATTAAATATTTTTATGTTTACTTTGTTTGCACTTTTGTTTGTTCTAATAAAACCAACAATTTCCTGGAAATTGGAACTATGTGTAAAAGGTTCCAAGTTTGAAACATCTTCTGAGAAGTGCAAGTACGGATTTTGGTTCAAGGAACCAACCGTGGTTCATAAAATTTGTTTTGAGCATGGAGTGTAGGTCGCAATTAAAATACTACAATTTTTAGCAACATTACAACCTAAGTAGGTAAATACAGCAAACCGCACATTTTACATTTCAGATGGGCAATATATAAAGAATTTTGTGAGGATGCACCCTTGATATGGACCGCTCGTCCAGGAACGAAAGGTTGCTTGAGTCACGACCAGCTTGGAAACCGGATAATTGGAGCAGTGCCCATTGGCCAGGATGAAAATTCGGGGGCAGTTGTGTCTACGTCATACAGACGGCTATTTTTTAGTAATCACAAACTCAAGCATGGCATGCATCTCCATTTTATTAATGCCCCTGCCACTGTGGAAGTATTGACTTGGGGACCACCTTCTATAAAGTTTTCCTTGCAGCAATTTATCAACAATGACCGGGGTATTGTGCAACAATGTTTAATCAAAGGGGAGCGTACATTCTTTGGCTTTTATAGGATTCACGTAGAATCCCCCAAAAATGCGAGCCTTTTCTTGGCAAAAAATGTTTGCTACAGTCCCTTAACCAGCCAAACGGGAGAAGGTGGTCGACGTGTGCAAGTGCGCACTTCGGAAATAGATTTTGACATTTTGCAAAGTGTTTCTGGAGATGGTGACGATTCCATGAACTGCAAGCAATTTGTCATGATTGATGATCAGTTTGAAAAAGATCAGAATGACTACTACACTGATTTATTGGATCTAATGAAAGAGGAAACTAATGGCGGCACACTTTCCAGTAGCTCAGTAAAGCACATAATGGAAAAACGTGTGGACCAAGAAACGCAAAAGATTGGCCTTCGTCTAATAGGCTATCATTTTAGAAATGATAAGTTTGACAAGGAGTTTTATACCTGGGAATTTCTCAACGTGGCAAAGCAAATATTTCTCAAGGCTTGTCCAGAGGAAATGGTGCCACCATTTTTTGTGGAACAATTGCATCTTCTATTCCAAGCCTTGCTCCACGAAAGCTTTCGTCACTATCCCTATGACCAGGATAAAGACAAAGAGACTCCTAAGGCATCAGAACGAATCCTGCAAGTTTTGCAAAAATGCCTGCAAAATTCCTCCAAGCTGGAGTTTGTAGCTGGGGAAAATTGCACGGATGAAGCACCTCTTCTTAGAAAGGCAGTTAAAAACGGAACACATTACGACTTGCTTGTGGAAATGCCTGGATATATCAAAGTGGACGCAGTAAATTACGATTTGCTTATGGAGTCCATCTGGAAATTAATGAACTTTGCGCATTACTACTGCGCGGATCACTTTGAGGAAATGGCAACTGATCACAGTAGGCTTGAGGATCGTTGGTACAGATTATTTTCCCGTTTAGTCCTTCGTCGATGGAGGTTTCCTGGAAGGGGATACCTTATGTTCCAGAAAATTTTTATGAGTATTGATCTGGAAAAGAGTATTCGAAACTTGGACTTTTGTGTGGGTGCAGCCAGATTACATTCGGCGTATCAAGGATGGCTCAAAAGGCCAAAGACTCCTTGGGATCGAATGTAAGACACATGATGACACTCGCAATTTTTAAAGTTCTTTTAAAAATCGTAAAATTTTTAGGCTAGAGAGTACATCAAGGGACACGTCAGATTCGCAAATAAATCGGGATAACGGCTTGTTATGGGACGACCAAGCTTACTGCATGCGGGACTATATGGACCCTGCGCTGAAAATGAACGCTGCTGGCAACTCTATCGAGAAATGCGGAATACGTACTCCTCAAATACCACTACGTCCCATTGTATTTGACAACAGTAGGGGTAACCTTATACTGTAATGGGAAGGATGACACAGCGTTTTCTGTAACGATAAAGAAACTGCGATGAGTTGCGGTTCGCTGAGTTTATCTTCATTTTTCAAACCACAAAGCTATTCTATTACTAATCAAGTAATGATGTATATATTTTAAAGAATCAATTTAGACGAAAAAAATATGAATCAATATGAACTAACGAACTGGTCATGTTTCCATTTTGCATTTATTCGACACACACAAAAAGCACCCAAAACAGTTTTTTTAAACCGAGCAAACTTTTACCAAAAATGGCAACATTTAGCACAAGTTTTTTAAATGTCTATCCCTTGCACTTAAATTTGATAAAATCCTTGACTGGTGACTTTCTAATCAACACTTTACCTTTATAGTAGTTTAAAAAGAGGCGTCGTGCGTAGCGTTAAGTAATTTACGTAAGAAAATAAATCTTTTGTTCACTTTTTACATAATACTGTCTGCTTGCTTAAAATGTAATATGCACATCCGGTATTTAATTCTCATGTGCACCAAATAATTAATCAGTGTCTCCTTCTTCCACTTACTACCTTCCTTTTAATTTTTTCCACCTTTTCGAAAAATGATGTTGGATTGGCAATTTTAAACGTGAGTGAGCGTGTGAATGTGTGTTATTTTGCATGGCTGTTTTGGGACGGGTTGATAAATGTTTGATAAGGTGAAAGTGTATTGAAGAGGATATAAATAAATGCAAGGGATGAGGGCGGACAGGATGTTAGTCTCAGTTTTAACCTGTCCACTGAACCAAGACAATCTTGGGAAATATAACTTTTGGTAGTAACTATTCAGAAATTTCACTTTGAAACAGATTAACCACAGTTTTGACGGGACTGTGGAGAGAAATGGAAATCTTAAGAATGGTAAAGTGTTGAAATAGCATTAAAAGTAACAGTAACAAGTTATAAAAAGTACGGCTAAACCAAAAAATCATCATTTTTCTTTT
Organism: Entomobrya proxima; assembly: GCA_029691765.1. NCBI lineage: Eukaryota > Metazoa > Arthropoda > Collembola > Entomobryomorpha > Entomobryidae > Entomobrya > Entomobrya proxima. The sequence continues at coordinate 35,725,717 of CM056170.1, read as the reverse complement.
CTTTTCAAACTTTTCACCACGACGTTGCTTATCTGTTATGGTAATTAAACAGCAAATGAATCTAAATGTAAAAATTTGGTAGTGAAAAGGTTACCTAAGGATGTGTATGATGAGTTTTTGGTTTAGCCGTTAATAAAAAGTATTAAAAGTGAAAATCCAGTGATAAATCTTATTGTGAATCTAGATGTTATTATGCCTGTTACTGTGTCTGACGCTACCGGAAATGGAGGCAACAAAGGGCAAAGGGGATAAAGGCCGGGTTATTGTTATCACAACTGGCTGGGCCGCAGGGGGCCAGGGAGGGTAATGTGAAAAGTTTTAATTTAAACTTACAAGTTCCGCTCAAATTGTTAACTGGATTGACTAAATACGGTTTTCTGATTTTT
>CM056170.1:35655058-35725231 GCA_029691765.1 Entomobrya proxima | reverse complement strand
AATGCTAGTTGCCAATTCTTGCCATGATATTATACAGTTTCTAGTAGACTGTTGTACTGTTCTTTTGTGTTTAATTGTTTTGTTAAAGTTTTCTTGTTACTTACTATATTATATGTGTTACTGTAAAAATGTACAAAGGTTAACATTGTTTTTTAAGAAATAAAACAATCTTATTTAAAACAGAACTAACACAAGTGCGAACCGTTTCTATTTCGAAAATGTTTCTTTTGACTGTTTCACCATTTCAAATCAATTACGTTTAGATTATAGAATCATAGCAAACTTTCATTTATGTAATTCTACTAACTTATTTGTTCAGGCTGGGGTTGGGGCGGCTGGGACAAGGGTAAGTTTTAACACAAACCCAATATTGTCTACTCTTATAAAGTTAGTTCCAAAACATTAAATCGCGATTTTTTTTCTTTTACATAGGCCATGGAGGTGGGCATGGGGGACACGGTCATAAAGGAGGACATGGCGGGGCTGGTGGAAAAGGTACAAATCCTTCCAGGAGTACTCATTTCGTTTATCCTTGTTTTCATTTAAGTGTGTCTTTAATTTTTTTAGGCGGCTGGGGTGGTTGGGGTTGGAAAGGTGGATGGGGAGGATGGAAAGGATGGGGACATTAAATAAACAATTCTCTTCCGCTGGTGCGCATCTTCAGTGAAGATTCTTCACTTTGGATAAAACATCATGATGCAGAAATGATTGCAGAAATGACACTGCAACAATTTGGCTTACGGATAGCTTATTGTCTTCACGTTGTTGCTTTGTTTAAAAAAAGACTTTTTACAGATTCACATACTTAATCAATACAAGATAGACTGACACATTTCTTTGTTCACTGTTACTGTTGCTTGTTTTAGAATGTTAGCTTTGTTACATCGTTTTTGTTGCTATTTTAATACTAAATGTACCATGTACCATATTACAATTTGAATGAAATAAAAAAAGAAAAGATAGTATGCAATATAACGTGCAATGTAGTAATTAGCAATGCTAGAGAAATCAATTGTTGATTTTCAATTATTTCAATGATTTTAAAATCAAAGAATTCTAAAGCGACTCACGATGGGTGTGTTTCAATTGTAAGCATTGAGCACTATTCTAAGGAATTGAAAATTAAAGTGAAAGTTTGTGTTAAAACTAAAAATGTTGCGCATTTCCTGAAGGACTTGCGGCGACGGAATGTGGTGGCGTATCAGTCTTCTCACAAATGAGCTTGGAAGCAGGTGAATTAGTAAGAAAAATGCAAAGTGTGCTGTTCTCATTGTTGGTAAGTCTGAAATTATAAAGATTATTTAATTTCCTAAAAAATAAAATGGTTCACATTTCCCCCTTGTGTAACAGCCATCTGTCCTAGTACTTTTGCTAAGCACAGTGCTACTGCTCCCAGTGAAAAATGAAGTACTAGCAGTTCCTCTAACTATTCCTCGGCCGCCTCCCGGAAGCAAAGTGGTAATTGTTGTGGGAGGTGGGGCAAAGGATGGAATGGTTCCAAGTCAGACGATGATGACTGGAGAAAGTCAAATAAACGAAAGAAAAAGTATGATTCTTCTTCCCACTGCTGCAACTTCCGCCTCTAACGAGCAGCAAATTAACCGTCAAGGGATTCTCAGCAAGACATTTATCCCGGAAATGAATAAAAATGATAAATCTTCAAGATTTGCTAAACTGCTAGCACCAGCATCTCGTCATATTTCCGGGGGAATTCAAGAAATGTTTAATAATCACAAACCCTTCCAAGGAGGAAAACTGCTAGAAAATGAAAAGCAAGCAGGATTGGGAGGAATAGGGCAACAACTTATGGACTTTCGTCCACATCAACCAGATATAACCCCCGATTTGCAAAACAACAATGGAAAGCTCTCTTTGCCTGTGATTGGCTATTCTGACGAAAATAACGGACTGGGAGCAGGTCTTGGAGTGCCTAGTCCAACTCCAATGGCCAACAAGCTGAATCCTTATACAAATGGGGTAGCATCCAGCTTCCCACCTGGAATAGACCCTTACGAAGGTTTCATCAGGTATGCAGCAGAGAATTTGGACACGCCAATGGGAAATATTGTAGATTATCATTCCCTTGAGCACTATTATGGACCCCAACATCCTCTCAGTCCATACCACACCAACAACAAAGAAACAGCCAATTTGCCAACGGTTCCGTCATACGCAGATAACTTTTCTTATAACAACAATAATGCATTAGAAACGTCAAATTCTCCTCCACCGAGACCACCTCCACCAGGACCGGGTCCAGGTGCTTCAGACGAATATGGTGACGGTCCTGGACCTGATGATGGTCCTCCTCATGGAAGTGGTGGAGGATTTCGTTCTCACAATCACCCCATGGGCGGTCGTCCTGGTGGTCCTCGGGACAGTAATCATAATTCGGTAAGACCAGCATCTTCCTACGAGCACGGCATTGATCACTTTGACGCACCATCCCCGGGGTCAGGCTCATCACCTCCAAGACCAATAAGGCCACCAATGTCAGATCCAGCTTTGTATGGAGAGGAAGAACACGGACCTCGTCATGGTCCACCTTATGACGAGCCACCTCCGGATATGCCACCCTACAGGCAAAGTCCACACGCAGCACCTTATAAGCATTCTCCATCATTAGCAAACGGACCACCAAATTCCCTGTCGCACATTCATGACGATGATAGTGGTCCTCCACCACCACCTCATGGTCATTCCCCAGAACCTCCAGATTTGGATGTATTTGAAGAGGGACCACCACCACCTGGATCACAACCTCCTGTTCCACCTCCTCCACACGCAAGACAAAACAGCCCATCCGCTCATCCCCAGCAACCAGAAAACAATGACGGAGGAGATGATGCCATATGGGGCATTCTGGACTTGGCCGAAATGCTAGAAAAAGGTCAAGTTCCTGGTCAATCCAACACCGCTCTGAGTGGTAATTCACAAGCATCTCCTCAAACCGGTGTAGGGGCAACTTCTCGCGTGGTAGTTCCCATTTTCACACGTCCCCCACCTCCAAAATTCCATGCTAGCAGCGGTGGTAGCAGCAGCCCTGGTGGTGATCATGCCTCTGATTTGAGTGCAAGTCCACCTCATATTCCACCTCCGCCACCAATTATGATGCAAGCAAACAATCAAAAGCCAAATTATTCTGAGGAGGGACAGGGTGCGGATGCGGATGGAGGTGGCTTTGATTATGACGATAATGAGAATCCAGAAGGAGAAGGTGGAAACCAACCCAGACAACCCTACGGAGGTCAGGATAGTCAAGAAGCCCATGATTATGGAGATGACGGCTATAGCAAATAAAAAAAGCAAAATGAGAACTATCTGAATATAATTTTCAGATAAAAGTTATTATTTTCTTATTTAATTACTGTTTTAAAACTGAATAATACGTGATTTTAACAATAAATCTCTAAAATATGGGCAGATTATTCATTGCAACACATTTCTTAACTCCTTTCGCGTCACTGCATTCACTTTATTGCATAATATTCATAAGCAAATTTTAATAGCGCGTGCTAAGCTGATAATCTCAATCATCCATTTGTTGAGCAATTCTACTCATTATAATCATTCATTTTCTTCATGCCACGTACTACTAAAAACTAACTACTCAACAAAATGTCCTGTTGAAAAAGATTAAGCGCAAAGAAATGTGAGGACAATAACACTTGTGCGTCAAAGTGGTGTCAATCATCCCGGGAAATTGATGAGCTATTGGAATTTTGTCGATTATGTCAATGTCACAAACACCTTGTTCTAATCACCAGATTCACTGGACTTGACCGGTGTGCTTACCCATGAAACTCTGTTTGTAATACAGGTATAATATGTTAATATGTAGTTGGAATCGGTGCAAACATGCGTTTTACATGACAAGACATATCATTCCTAAAATCCAGGACAAGGGTAAAGCCGTGAAAAAATTGGCAAATAATGCTTTCGTCATCGTAAAACCAATCAATTTGTGAAAATTGAATGGAATGCATTGGCATTCACAAACAAGGTATTGACATGCTTGTCCGTCGAGTGAAATCCTAATCAATTTTTGTGAGTTCCTAAATACATCCAGGTAGTACAAATGACACATATAGAATACTAGCTTTTGAATCTGGGAGAAATCCTACGGCTTACTTATTATAGCGGTTTGAATTTTCCAACAACCCAAGTCTAAGCTTAGTGATAAATGTATTGATCGATCATTGATTCACAAGTACCAGAAGTATATAGGTACGTGATTGCGCGCAAACATATATTTTATATCTGTTAACCACACGTCCACACAAAAACAGTTTGCTATGTACACTTTACGCGAACAAATAATGTCATTTTCAACCTAATGCGTAACGATATTTCACATGTTTATCGTTTTTTACCTCAATTCACAATTGTTCTTATGATGAGGGTTCTTTTAATGAATTGACAAAGAATACATCATGTGCTGCGGGTGTGACATTTTCTCCATTCTTCAAAATCAGAACAAAGTCCAAAACCCCATTAAGTGAAACCCTATGCAATAGGTACTTAAGTAAAAACTATCAAATATGCATAAAAATTGTGAGAAATAATTGTGTTGACTAAAGCCAATGCAAATATCAACACGTATCGGTCCATCCTACTATCCTACCTTTTAATGATTTAATATTGACAAATCGCATAAAATACTATTATGTGTAGAGTGCTTTTCGATAAAGTGTGCACAGAGTTAATACCTTAATCCCCAAAATGCACAAACACAAAATTTCCAACATTTGCAAGGACATAACAAACCCACGTCCTTTGCAGAGTTCGTTGAAAGCCATGAAAAATTGCAGGTCTTATCTTAAAAAGCAAAGCACTTACTTTAATTGCTACCATTTTTAATCCGCCAATCAATAAGTTTACCTTAGCGTACAAGGCTTAAATACTACAAGCAAGTTCGTGTTATTTTCCATAATGTGCTGCATTTTGTAGAAAGTAAAAAGGTGGGTAAATATTGGCACGCTGCTGATGAGAATTTTGATTCGATATTAATGAGAATCTCGTGATGCCAGCAGCAGTGGTTCAATTTTTGGTGGTAGTATATAGGTAAAAGGCAACCTTAAGTGGCTTTGTTGTTAAAGAAGATAAACAACACGAGTTTACACACTCTCACTACTCTGGAAATTGACAGCGACAACCGTATGGCGGGGGAGACCAGATAGATTAGATTAGAAAGTGTCAATGTGTAAATGTCGCCAGAAGTTTGGAATCGTGTTCTCGCTTAAAATATGAGCCCTAAGCGTCCACCGACCTGCATTCATTTTAGAGAATCAGGTCATCAAAGTCACTGTAGATTCGGCCAGCAGCACCTCAAAAAGCTGTTTTAGTACAAAAATCCCATTTTTTAAAACAAAACTTCATCATGGGTCATCTTACCAACACAATGGCGGATTCTCAGCTAGACAAAATATCAGCTTACCCCAAACCCGGCAGCTCAGATCTTCCCCCAGCTATTAGACCACTTTGGAAATGCCTACTTTCCGAGTTCATTGGCACATTTCTTCTAATCTTTTTGGGTTGTGGGATAGGTCTTCGATTTCCCGGCGATGAAGAATCGAAACCTTGGGTCCTGATAGCACTTTGCTGGGCTTTCACTATCGCCTCTCTGGGTCAAACGTTACACTACTCTTGTGACATCAATCCAGCCGTAACAATCGCCAAGGCGGCTTGCGGGAAAAGAAAACCCCTAGTGGCAGCCATGTACGTTGTTATTCAATGTGTGGGCTGCTTATGTGGCGCCTATATATTGAAGGTTCTCACTCCAGAGGATATGCTTGGTGACCTGAGCGCGACCACTATTCCTGAAAAAGTGGGTCCAGGGAAAGCTGTGGTAATCGAAGCCATCTGCACGTTCTTCCTGGTCTTTACCTGCTTCTCTGCGGATGACGAGGAAAGGGATGACGTAACAGGAAGCAAGCCCTTGTCTATTGGACTGTGCGTTTGTGCACTGATCATGACCGCGGGACCATTGACCGCAGCCAGTTTCAATCCGGCGAGATCTCTTGGACCTTCCATTGTTGTGAATAGCTTTGAGCATCACTGGGTCTACTGGGTGGGGCCGATTGTGGGTGGACTTATCGGGGGATTGTTCTACCACTACGTATACAGACTACAAAGAGAAAGAAACTCAGACGCAAGCCCACCACCAGCCGCAGTTTGAATTCATTGATTTTGTATAATAGCCTATTATTATAACAATCGTCCTTCACTTTCTATCTGTTAATCGTTGTGTTAGTAATTCGTAAGCATTTTTTGTATACTCAAATCGGTAATTAAATTAAAATAAATAAAAATGTTGCCTGTTGTCTCAAAAAGAAATTACGAAAGATCTCAGATTATCTATTCATTATTCTTCTGCATAAACATAAAGCATTCTTTTTTTGTAAACAGTAGAATAATTTTACCAATATGTTTACCAAAGGAAGATTTGCACATTTGTCAAGTTACCTTATTGCATTATTGATTTTGGTTGTGACGCTGTCAAATGCAGCTCCCAGCATTGGCGTAGGTAAAGGTGGTTTATCCAAAGCGTTGGTGACTGAGGGGCAATCTGAAACGTTCTCCATTGACTTTGACACGAAAGAAGGGAAAGCTTTCAATCATTTTGAGAAAAGAAAGGGCAAAATAGTAAAACGAAGTGAGGATGAGGAAGAGGAGGAAGGCGAAGACTGGGGACAAAGTGGTGCAGGTCAGCCGCAGTATGTTGACCCCCCGAATCCGGATGGAAGTGCAAGCGCCAGTGGAAGTGGAGAAAAGGACGACGAAAGCATAAAAGATGGTCTTGCTCCTGTAAAAGGTCCGTACATTAAGTTGAGTGCAGATGGATCGATGGATGATACAGAAGGCAATCTAGAAGCCGTGCTACCATCAAAAATGAAAGTTACAAAGCCATCGTATAGGAATTGGGACGAGTATTTGCAAAATCAGAGGAGTGCAATAAAGGAGGCAATTGCGGTGAGTTGAGAAATTGCGGTTGTTAAATAACGAAAACGCTAAAAAGTTCGTGATTGATTTTCATTGTTCATTTTCACTTCAGGGAACGGGTAGTTTGGCGGGCGCAGAAGGTTCTGTTCTCAGACCTGTTATGCATTCTGATGACCACTTTCGCTTTATGGACAAGCTATTCAAAGCAAAGAATGATCGGGTGAAAGCTTTCCACGCATTAGTGCTTTACATGAGGGAACAAGGAAAGGAATTCAGGATACCCCAGAAACCCACAACAACTCCCAAGGTTAAAAATGAAACAGGATCTGGAACGGGAAAACCTGGAAGTGGTGGTCCTGCCAAGAAATCTGACAGTTCCAAATCCACCAGTGCGAAACCTAACGCTGCTGCCAAGCCAGGTCAGAAACCTGGTGAACAAAAGCCTACAGATCAGAAATCTATAGGTGCGAAAGCTACAGACCAAAAGTCACCCGCTGGAAAATCTGCTGAGCAAAAGCCTGCTCCTGCTGCTAAACCGTCTACCCAAAAACCTAAACAACCAAAAAAACAATAAAACTGTAGATATGCAAGCATTTTAAAGTTAATATTAAAGTACTTCGAAACTTGCTCAGATCAGATATTGAAATAGGAAGTAATAATATTGGGTTTATTCAATCTCGCTAAACATGAAAAATCCTATACCATTATTACAATAGCTACATTTAACTGAATTGCTATAATATACAGATTTTAACTTACAACGATATACCAATGTTAGTTACAAAAAATCATAAATCTTGGAATTAAAAAACATAATGTTGACTGTTAGATAATGGTAAGATTTGTGGTTATTCAAATAATCAACCTTAGATTTTTCAAGGAAGACATTCCTATCTATAAAGTAAGTTGACATAGCTGCTTTGTTTGAGTCAGCGACGACGACGACGACGTCTGTTAAACGACCCTTGATTTCTTTCAAAACCTTCCGGACAACTTTCATATCTGAAGCTAGTTAAAAGACCTCGGTCCAAGCCTAACGATACAGCGTGGTCATATATTAGGTTTTTGGTTTCCTCAGGTAGCCGTTTAACGGTAGTGGAAACGCCGAGAGACAGTTGGCCGTCAATGCAAGAAGGAGCAACTATAAATGTACTGTTATCCGTTAGACTTGTGTAGGAAGTTCCTTTCATAGTTGCCCCTAAGTTAAAAAAAGGATATAAACGTTGTCCTCTGCTATCAATACAATGAAATTAAAACCCCGGCTTAATATGACTCTTTTCTATATACCTTCATTTTCAGCTTCCCAGTAATATTCTTCCATCCCACGAATTGGCTTCAATTTGTAAGAAATCGTTTTATTCCAAAAGCCTTTAACAAAAAATTTACCTCCACCATGCCATGAAGTAATACAACAGTCGTAATAAACTTCTGCTTCTCCAATGTCCTTTGGATCTCTCCTTAGCACGTCAGTGCACATGCGGTACAAGTCATACCGACTCATCAGCGGGTAATACCAAAATTTTACACCCGTGGCCTAATTAATTAAAAGAAAAGAAATAAATTCTTAAAGCAAAATAAATGCACTGTTGTCTCACTTTAAAAAATATCACCATACCCATTTCGTATCCACAGGAACCGATTTAATGTCAACACAGGGACTCTCTTTCACCGAATCTATATCTAAAGCGTTGGCATGATGAAAGAATGCCACCACTGCTGTGGTGAATGCAATGGTGCGATACATTTTTGCCTTGGTGATCTTAGATTGTTAGCTAGTGAACAACTAATTTCCGCCAAGGTAAATTACTGCAATTTTATCCAAATCCGTTTTATATAAAAATGTAACATATTTGTTACTATCTCCAGTTCACATATTGTTCAACATTTGGAAACTTCTAGGTGTTTCGTAGTGCTAATAAAAACCACATTTTAAATAATTTATGAATTGTCCCAACCAACCAATTTCCATTCAAATCCATTTCACAATTCGTTCCATGGGCAGATAAAATAAGCTTTTCCTTGTGCCTTGTTTCATGTACATTGCATATTATTACATCATATTATAATATTTTGAAATCCACTCCACACGTGCATTTAATTACATTAACCGATCCACTAATTCAAACGTAAGATTTACACATAATGTATTATTATTAGTTTGCTCAATGACCCCTTGATTCTTCGAGAACTTTCATGCATCCTGCATATAAAGAATTTTAACCCGCATAAATGCACAAATCCAAGCCATTAATTCATTATATGAATAATTTATTTTCCCTCTTCCGCCAATAAGATTTAAGCCTGACAGATGAGACGCCACAGCCACAATTAATGTCGAATGTGTTTAATGATCTTTGGGCAAGCGCCTAGCGGGATGTCTAGTCTGGATTAGTTACGTGGCTTGTTGCTAATCACTACTTGAGTAATTGAGACTCAAAGTAATTACCTTGCGATTCGGAAACACGGCATTTTCCTTATCTTTTTGGTATTCAGATTTTGTTTTATTTTTATTCCTTCCGCTTAGTTGTATATTTTCGAACAGACGCTGACGTCTTGTCTGAGCAAAAATGATCATAAAATCGAATAAAAGAACGTTTGTCAATGGGCTACTGCGCACTAATTGTGTGATCCCAGCAGCATATTTTTTCCTAGAATGTCCAAATTTTATAGTGATCCGAAGTACGAAATTTTACTATACCAACTTGCGTTAATCAAGGACAACTCATGAGATGTACAAGAAATGAAATATTGCAATATGTATGTGTTACGAAAAGCTATAGAATCTTTGGATTTATTTAGTGCTGGATCCATGATGATTTTTCTTATTTGGTATTCAGATTTACCTTTTTCCTTGTATGTTTTCTAAAAATCTCAACTTTGGGTCAAGTTGAACTAGATTATTTGACATTTGATATTGTCTTAAACAACGTATAGGCTCATTTGAATACTCTTGTGCGAATTAAAATGTTTGCTCCAATTAACCTATCGAGTATGACTAGAATACCTATTGTGATTCTGTTATCCTTCTCAAACGCCGGAACTAGGCAGCATCGACATTAGATCTACTTCCGCTTTGCAGTGTGTCCATGGACCTTGTTGTTTCTTTGCCACATTATAAACAACAATGGTTCACCTTTGTTGGTAAGTACGCAGCATAGTATAAAAATATATAAAAGTTCGTCATACAAAGACCATAAAAATTGGATTTACTACGACCAGTGGGACATTGACCAAACCAAATAAGGAAAATGTACCATCTTGTAGTATTTTTCATGATGATTCTTATATGCAAAAATATTTTATAATGACAAATAAAGCTTTGGCTTCTACATCCAAAAAAGTATCACCCACGTAAATGCTATTTTGAACACAACGTAGAAGAAAGGGGTAACCTTATTGACGCACAACGACACATCGCACATACTCTAAAATTTTATCGTGCCTACATACATACCCACAACATATCATAATATTGCGTATAACATAACATTTTACAACTTTCCAAGACGTCATCATGTCAACTCTGCAGGATATCGAATAAGATTCATCATTTTATTAGCTGTGTGACTAATCCTTATCAAGCACACTAGCAGGTGCGCATTGGTTTTTATTTGTAGACGGACAAACCAAGTGAAAGAGGGACAAAGTTTATCTTATCACGAGTTTATTTAGAAATTTACTAAGCGTTGGAAGTAGAAGTAAAACATTCAAAAGGTGATACCTGGATATTTTTGCTTTGAAATGTTATATCCGTAATTATAACAATTTAAAATAGAAAATGACTTATTTTTTGTTTTTTCATAGTGACCTTTTCAAAATGCTATCCACAAAGTTTTCCCTGATTGTTATGATTTGCCTGGCAATTCTGGCCACATCTTTTGACCAGTGTGACGGTTCGGAAATCCTTTTGTGCATAGGCGGTAATTGCCAAAGTCCCAATCCAGCAAACCAAGTGTACACTTACCGTGACGAACTCGTTAGAACCAGAAATCGTCGTTCTTCTGGAAAGAAGAAGGGCGGCAGTAGTGGCGTTAAAAAGGTCGTTGCTGGGGCTGCCGCAGGAGCTGCCGTGGGTGCAGGTACTTATTATGCAGCGAAAAAACTTAAAAAAGGACTTAAACACGGGAATGGAGCGGAAAGGAGTGGGACTAGTTTCGCAGTGATATTGACCACGCTAATGATTCACAAAATGTTTGTGTAAAACGATGGCAACTTGGAATAAAATGAAGAATTCAAAGTTATTTCAAACATTTCTTGTATCATTTTATTTGCAACATACATAGAGTTGGAGACAAAGTGAGCTACAGCGCAGAATTTTACAATTTGACATTATGATTCGTTTGAGGCTTGTTGTGAGAGACCAAATGTTTGGCATAAGAAACCTTCAGAATACGCATACATAATATATTATGAAGTTTGTTAACACAGCAAACTGATTCAGTCAGATGTTTAAAAGCTGTTTTTTAGACCTGATAAGGCAGATGTACAGAATGTTAATGAATTTATGATATTTACAATTCCATCCATGCGCAGCTAAAAGTCAATCAGAGCATGCACTGGGTTGAAAAGGAATATTTACAAAATGACTAGGCTTAGCAAGTGTTTGTCTACTTTTTGCAGATCAATTTCCACAAGTTCCGCTAAATATACTCAGCCAACTATTTATTACTTTGAACAACCTTTTCAGGAAAATGTTTCATTCACCTTGCCATTGGTATTTTCACGAGGTTTGGACAAGCGTTTTGAACACCAAGTTGCATTTACAGATTACACTGGCAAAAACTTCAATTATGGAAATTTGACCAGAAGGTCTATTAAATTGGCTCAGGAAATAAAAACCCTAGTGCCTGTTCCACAGGAGATAGTAGCATTTCTCTGTGAAAGGGACGTTACATTCCCAATCACTTTGGGGGCAACATGGTGGGCTCAGCAAATTGGTAAAACACTAAAACGTAGAGTATTCAAGTAACCCCAAATTTGAAGTCTTAGTTCATTTTCATTTCTACTAGCTATTCCATTAACCCCTGCACATCCCGATTCCATGTTGGAATACTTTTTAAAAAGTACTTCCACAAAATTATTGATCACCAGCAAAATACATGCAGATCGCATGAACAGAATTGCAAAAGCGGTTGGAAGTCAGCTTCTGGTTTTGGATAAGGAATTCGAAGAGAACTGTAAATTTACAAATAACACATCTCTGAAATCATCATGCAACAGTTTTTCCGAAGACAAAGGAGCAGTCATTTTATTCACCAGTGGCACCACTGGAAAACCGAAAGGAGTGCTTTTGACTCATGGAAATCTGAAGGCCCAAGTAGAAAACATTTGTGGTGCTTGGCAAATCTCGGAACAGGATACAATGTTGCATGTTTTGCCCCTGCATCACACTCATGGATTGATTCATGCAATGTTAAGTCCTATGGCAGGTGGGGCACGGTAATTGCTGCAAGTTTTATGGAGACATACATACCTTACTTTAACGTGGCCTAAGTGATTAATCTACTATCTACTAAATGCAGATGCCAAATGCTAGAAAAGTTTGATACCGCGCAAACATGGCAGGAGCTACTGTCTTGGGAACAAAGTCGACCCACGATTTTCACCGCTGTACCAACCGTCTTTGTAAAACTAATTGAAAAATATGACCAAACCTTTGCTAAAGATTTTGCCCAGATTGCTCGGGTACGGGAAATATGCCAGGAGAAAATGCGCTTATTTCTAAGTGGATCCGCTTCTCTACCGGTACCCATTCTGGAAAAGTTTGAAAGTTTAACTGGTCACAGAATTCTGGAACGGTATGGAATGACAGAAACTGGTCTCATTTTATGCAATCCTTTGCACGGAGAAAGAAAACCGGGTTTTGTGGGAAGGCCCCTGGAAACAGTTGAGTTGATGCTGGCAGATTCTGAGAAATCTGGAGAAAGGGTTGTTGCTGTGGGTGACGCCAAAAAGATTGAAATTGTAAAGAAAATTAGTGGAAAGGATGAGAAAATCTCAGGCGATTTGTTAGTAAAAGGACCAAGCGTTTTTAAGGAATATTGGGGAAATCCGGAAGCGACTGCCAAGGAGTTTACGGAGGATTGTTGGTTTAAAACGGGAGATTATGTCGAGTTTTCCCAGGGCAGTTTTAAAGTGTTGGGAAGGAATTCTGTGGATATTATCAAAAGTGGAGGATATAAGCTTTCAGCTCTGGAAATTGAAACGCAATTGTTAGCTTTGAAAGATATTAAAGAAGTGGCCGTGTTAGGAATTCCGGATGCAGTTTGGGGTCAAAAGGTTATGATTTGGTTATGAAAACATTATTCTAATGCTAAGTTATTCTGAGTAAAAATGCAACTTTAAAACGCGACATTTGTATAAATAGGTTGCAGCAGTTGTAGTTTGGACAGAAAAGGAGTTGACCGAGAATGAGCTAAAGGAAATGGCAAAATCCAGACTGCCTTCGTATGCTTGTCCGCAACTTTTGAAATCCTTGTCGGAAATGCCAAGAAATCATTTAGGAAAAGTTAATAAGAAAGAATTGACTAAATTGTTTTCGTAACAAAATACATTTTCAGGTCAGCCCCCGTTGTATCTACGTAGGTTCCGATGCTGGACAACCTGCTTTGGTACATTATCGGCGTTGATGCTTTTATAAAAACACATGTTGCTTCCCAATCTTGTATGACGAATTGGGAATACTATATCGTATTGCACAAAACCGTTACATAATCACAGACGAAAAAGCATATGAATTATGACAACATGGCCTTTATTTGTGAGTAAATTATTTTAATGGAAATTTATTGTGCAAAAAATCAGTAAACATATCAGTTTAATTTTGACAAACAGTAATAAAAGTAAGTACACTGAACTATTCAGTTGTGATTGTAAACTGAGGTTTTGGTGACAAATATGTTGACGTGCAATGTTAGATACATACTATCAATTGCGTCATGCAAGAATACTTTACAAACAACATATTTAATGAGTAATCCATGCATTTCGTCGTCTTCAGAAGATGAATTCATAAAGAAATTTTACATGCATTTTCTACTACGTGAAATAAAGCATAATATAAGATTTCGTATTCATGAAATAAATTTAAAAGTGAAAACTGCTTAATCTTAATGGGATTCGGTCCGCATAATCCGATGAAGAATTGACGATACATGAGTACAATCTCAGTACATACTCAGTAAAGATAATTACCATTATGGCAGAAATGAAATAACAAAAATTTTATTTTTATTACTGTGACGATGGAAAATGAGATTGTGTTTCACAGAAATTTCTTTTGCTCAAATAATTGCCATTTATTGCTCAAATACATACTGAGATTAATGAACAAACACACATCTTGGCTGGTTTCTTACAGAGCAACAACAACATGCAACACTAGAAGCTTTCATTGATACCAATGTAAAAATAGTTTTGTCAAAAATATTAAGTCGATAAAATTGTTACCATGTCGCTTGGCTTCCATATCATAACCAAATAATACAAAAACAAGGTTTAATTCATTGTACAAACCTAAAGCAGTATACCCACCATAAATACCACACTCCAATATTTTTCAACGCGACAAACAAAGATGAAAGGGTTAACCAAAGAACTTGTTGGGGCACCGTCTTCTTCAAGTTTTAACATTACGCCTTACCTTTACTAAACATTACTACGTAGCACATAAGATTTTACAACTTCCCAAGAATTCGCGTAAGCTGAGCAGGATACAGAATAAAATCCATTAAGTTATTGTTATGAGCTCTCCGTGGCTAAATCTTATCAAGCAAATCAACAGAGCAGGTGTGTGTTAATATGCATTTCATGTGAAGTGAACGCAAACACACCTAACTTCTTCTTAGCGTTGAGCATTCAATGCACTTCTTAAAATCGTCTGAAATGAAAAATCAATGTGCACCGAGGTTAAAACAAAGGAGTATGGGAAAAGAAAATGTTACTCACAGGCCATGGCCATATAAGTAAATGTCTACTAAGTACACAGCATTACTTACGCGTTACTTTTATGCTTCTATTACAAAAAGGTTTAAACTAAAACCAAACCAACATCATTGTACAAAAACGTAGCTCAACAGTTCCTCTTCTTTGACACAGTAGTGGAAATAAACCTTTTTTCATGTTTCCTTTGCATTCACACCCTTTACTAGTAGTCAATACTCTAAAGAGAAAAACTTGCGTGTCTAGGTATGTCTACTTACTACTATACCTCAAAGGGTACAATTTTAAGGACATTACCCTTCTGTAAAAATTGAAAGGTAGTACATCATCATTTCAAACAGTTTCAAAGTGCGTATAGTAAAGCGCAAGGCAGAAACATTTTTTGATTGTGTAGGGGCCGAGAGCTAAGATTTGAGTTACATTTTCCGAAAAATATATACATCTCCTTTTGCAGTACACAAACATTCCGCTAACAGCAAAGTACATTGAACGCTGCGCTATAGTCCTTCAACAAAAATAATCATTACTTTCAGCACATAACGTTCTTGGTCTCAATAGTCCCAAGTTTTAGTCAGCGTTCTCTGACGCACTTACCTATTCCCCCAACGCCGTTACAAGCAAGGTAAGTTATACCTATTTTCATATAAAATGTTTGGGCTAATTTAATACTACAACCATTCATTATATTATAGCGTTAACAATTGCAAACCTATAATACATAGCACATTATTATTGAGTGTACAGTAATACCAACTAATGATAAAAAAGTGACAATGAAAAACGCAAATCTCTAACCAATCTCTCCTGTTTGTATGTAGCCCGTGTGAATAAACTGACATTAAAAATTTGCATGTTGGATGCTTATGTATAGAAAATGGAATGTGCATGCACAGAAGACTCACAAAAAATATTCATTTCTTTTTTTCTTTTGTGTGTTCCCTTCAAACTGTTAGTACAACTGGTAGCTTAGATTTAATTTTTAATAGGCATTTCTGCAGTTACATATGAGTTGGTGTTGTTGTTGGTTCAGTTGGCTGAAAGATAGCATGATCATGAATCACCTCATCTCGTGATGAATGCACCTGCATGCAATTACCTACATCTAGTTCTTTTTGGCCACTACTGATGAATACGTGTGGTATCCTCTGTGCAAAAATAACTAATACAACTAATTGTTAAAAAATTCGTGTGTCTGCTATTTTCAACACATGCGGGTATAGCTAAGATAGACAATTTGTCGTTTTTCTAAGTGCGTACTCTTCTGCTGATGATAAAATTGTATCTGGTATTGATGATTCATTGAATAGCAAAATTGAAATAAAGAATTAGAAGTTACATTTCTAGTTGGTAAATTGCATCCTACTAAAATATTATATATTATTAGCAACACTAACGTGTTTTTTATTCTTTCAAAAAATCAAACTAGATTTGGCTAGATTGCAAAGGGAGTATCGAGTAGTTGCAGTGGTTGTGACGTAGGTAGTTTGTATACCAGTTGCTTTGCGTTTTTGCATAAAGATTTTTGCAATACATGTGCGTGTTAAATTTCTATATAGAGATTATATCGTAGCTGCATAATTAGATTAGAAAAGGAAATTTGCACAAAAAAATCGTAGCATTATTGTAGTAGTACGTGTGATTATTATTGCCAGTGCAAAAATATATTCTAGACATTTTTTCTGTTCCGCTGTTTTATTTTGGTGAGCATAGTGTCGCAAGAAACAAGGTTTGTCAAGCATTTAATTTGGAAACTGATTTATTAAGAGCCAAAAGAGATATTATTGCATTGATAATTTAGAAAATTTCAAGGGAAAAACTTCTTAGGCTGAATTTAGCGTTTTATTAATTCAATTGAATTTATTTTATATTTTTATAGTGAATTCCTCCAAAATGATACCTGCAAAATTTTCCGTTATTGCCGTCATCTCCCTGACGGTCCTGGTCACGTATTGTCTAGCTGATGGCAAGACTCACGATGAACGTTGTCAGATCATCGAAGGAAATGGTGTCCGCGTGGACCAGTGTGACGGTTCAAAATTTCTCTCCTGCAGAGACGGTCGTTGTCAATGTCCCGACCCAGCCAACCAAGCTTGGACTTACCGTAATGAGCCCGTCAACTCCAGAAGTCGTCGTTCTCCCGGAAAGAAGGGTAGTGGCTTTAAAAAGGTTGCTGCCGGAGCTGTTGTTGGTGCAGCCACTTATCACGTAGTGAGCCAAGCTGGAAAGGGAGTTTCCAATGGATTTACCACCACTCCCAAACCCCCAAAATACCAAAGAGTATACTCATGCTACAGTCGTGTTGGAGGTCAATGCGTTTTGAACACTAACAACTGGGAAACCATTGACATTGCAACAACCAGTACCACAACTACCACTCCCGCCCCTGGAGTAACTGAGGTTTCCAACGCTACCTTATCATCAGATAACTCCACCACTACCCCAGCTCCATCCACCGAAGCTCCTCCTCAAGCTGCTGCTCAAGTTGGCAAATTAGACCTTACCAAGATCCCTCGTTGTGTGCAATACGCCGTTTGCAACCCAGGTCACCCAACTACTCCATCCACCAATGGAACTAGCTCAGCTTCCGTAGGATTCCACCAAAAGGTAGACCATGATCCCAGACTTGGTGTCTGTGAGTGTGCTCCAGGATACAAGAAAACCAGTAGGGATTTTTGTGAGAGGGATGGCAGTGGTGCGGGCAGGACTGTGACTGGGGCTAGTTTCGCTGTGATAATGGCAACGCTAGTGATTAGCAGAATGTTCTAATGAAAACTGTCCAATAAAAATTGTATTTATTTACAAGCAAGATGGACTGATTAAAATTGGCACAATATGAGGAATGGGAAAATATATATAGCAGTACTTAAACAAATTTCTATGTAAAAACCAATTAACTGATATTTTTATAGAAAAGCATTTTTATTCATGAAAATGCCCTTGAAAGAAAGAAAACAAATTTATTGCTCAGATTCTGGTCGGATTTATGAATGGTTTTATAACGGAATGAGAAACAGCTTAAGAAAATATTATATTTAGTGTTCTTTCAAAGAAAGCGCAGCGTTTTATTGTACAACTTGATATTTTAACTGTATCAATCTTCTTTTTCGCAATTTCCTTTTAGATATTGTATGAACTATAGTTAATTTTTAATTTAAGCGTATTGAATTGTGTTTATTTGAACTTTTATTTAATGATTTTAATTGAAACCTGGGGTCTGTTTCACCGAAATTTTTCATTGCTTCATTATCATTATCGCATTAAATTTAGTATTTATGATGCATGCTAATAATTATGCAATAATGATAATGATGCAATGAGCCGCGCTGGTGAACCAGACACCCCTGATGTCGAGAAAATAAATATGTGAAAATGACTGTTTGAAAGAAAATTCTTTTGTTTTACAAGTGGTTTTATTGTAAAATTACTAGTGCACCTATAACAATCAGTAAAACGTTTATAATGGCTTTGTATTGAATCGCTGGCACTGCTTTGGAATATCCAACATCTCCAACTTGATAGCACAATGCTTGAATAACGTCATGTTTTATGTAACTTTTTTCGATGCATGAGCAAGAACCTGTTGATTGTCGAGGAGGAGTCTGGCACTCTGCGTTATGCACGCATTTTTGAACAGGTTGCTTATCTTCGTCCGAGGGTCTAGTGCATCCAATTTCAGTACGGATTAAGCACTGGTCAGTTTCCGGGTCATAGTAGTTGTTCCGTGAGCATATGCAGTTACCGTAAGTATCGCATTTTAGAAATGTTTTGTAAGAGTTGCAATCGCTTTCTTCTGTAAATTCGGTACAGCTTCGGTTCACGTAGGGATGTATGGAGTTATGGTGTTCTGGAGATGATGATAACGAAATGGTGACAAATGACGTTAGAAGAAGGGAAACTATGTAAATCGGAAAACTGATAGAAACAGAAAGCATGTTTATGCTAATTATGTGAGTTTGCATGCTCTTTTGTACGATTGAATAAGTAAAGTTTGATTCTTTTCAACATTTCATGTCCCTTTTTATCCACAACAGCATAGCATTTTGCAACTTTTTACCACACATGACATGAGTTTGACATGTTTAGTTTCCTACTAACATTGTACAACGCTACAAATGACTGGGTGGACGGACGTACATTGTGGTTTCATTGTACATAGAAAATTACTGGACTGTTGAATTTTGGTCTGCGATTTGTTTGGCTGATGTCATAGTTTAAACGTTCATCATGTCAAACATGTACATATTTGCACGATTCTTTGACATTGAATGAAACCAGATTTTTTTACCACGAATCCATTCGTTTCCTCTTGCAAAAACTTCCACATTTAGACTTTCCATCGCACGACATAAAATTCCAAGAATGAATTTGTTTAATAGTACATAATATCAACAGCAAAAAATATATAGTGACGCGTTTACAATGGCAGTGGTCAACAAAATGAATATAAATGAAAAATAGATTATTACTTTATTTTAAATACAATGTTTTGCTGCTCTGCATTTTCATCAGTAAATCGCTTAGGGTATTTTTTGTACATTAATAATAAAAATCGCAACATATAATTTAGTACATGATTTTTATAGCACTTTCCTTTGACCAGCAAATTGCAACAGAACCACAACCAAAGGAAGACTTAGAACAAAGTACAAATTTAACTGGTTTCTATTCCTAGCTCCACTCACACAAAGATTGTCAATAGTTTCCTTATATCTTCGAGTACACTTGCACTCCCCTTGGGTACCGTAACCCTTGCCCTGCGTGGAACATTCCGCATAAGCCACACAAAACTGCCTCGTGTTTTTGGGAGTGCAAGAACCTCCCACGCGAATTAGACAACGGTTCTTGTCCTCATCAAAATGGTTGATTGTTGGACATTGGCACACTTTCTGGTGGCACTTGAGGAATGTGCTGGAGGTGTCGCAGTCCAAGTCCGAGCTACAGGACGCGAGATTCTTGAGATGTGGGTTGGAGTTGGAGCGCGGCCTTTGAGCAACGGCAGCGGACGGAGTAACGGTGAAAGTCAATAGGAGAAGAAGAACGCTAGAAACGGTGACGAGTAGGCAAAAGCCGTTGGCACTACGAAGATTCATAGATGGATGCAGTTTTACAGGGAATCGTTTGACTGCTGGGAAGCAGGAGATGGATGATGAAAGTTGGGTTGGGAGTGGGTTTTCCATGCTGTCATTTATGGCACTTGTAAATGGCGAGAGTATTTCTGGAAATTGTAGAAATGAGAACACGCACATGAAATGAATGATGCATACAAATACAGATAAAATGATAAATTGCAAATTTCGTACAAAATTTGTTAGCTCTTCCGAAATAAATGTTTGCTTCCTTCCAGTTCCAATCCCAAAACAGACACAGGTTTACATTGCAAAATTTGTCTTGCAAAACCACTTGACTCTTGTCTGTTTTCTCTGCTCCCGTTAAGTACGGTCGGTTAAATAGCCTCAAAGACCTTCAACTTCCAGCAGAAGAAAATGTATTCAATTTGTTCCAATTTGCGAATTGTGCGTAATGCCATAAACACGTAATAATAAATAATGAATGCCTAATTGGATGGAAAGATTTTTGTTTTTTTGCACACATGCACACAAGACAAGTAATATATTAAACTGTTAGCGTTTAAGCACTTAATCCCGTGTTCTATATAATAGTATGGTCCACTTCCAAATAGAGGGATTTTCTTGTTTTGCTGTGATTCGTCAGCAAAGTGACCTAATTGAAGCGTAGTTTGGAAGCTCACAGAGGCATATTAAAAAAGGAAGCCACAGTAAAACTGTACTACTACATAGTATTGCTTTATGGAGTATTATTTGAGCTTTGAAGGTGATATTATAGGATGATGATGGAAATGACTTGAAGTGACGATGGACATTCAGCTCATCATCGTGGTAAATCTTTTCTGTGGACAGCCTAGTATGTGGCAGTGTTCTTATGACTATACACAATATATATTGCTGCTATTATTCAAACAGAAAAGAAACTAATTTTGTTTTATTTTGCTCAATTGACTCGGATAATAATAGAATAACGCCTTGTGTAAGTACAAGTACATCACTCTAACTGTACCGTCATCGGACTGATCATTATCGTATTTTTTCTGTAGTTATAAAAGAGTGAAGCACACACACAAACAGACAGAGAGACAAACCGAGAATAATAAAAAGGAAAAAAATGTTAAAGGAAAGCCACACATGTGTTTTTACACACCATCAAATAGAGCTAACACTAGTCAAGTCAAGAAGATATAGTGTTTCATTATATATTATTTTGCTCATGCCCACCAACAAAACCAGTGTTCAGCTTCAACTTTCAGATTCAAGCTCTCTTGAAGTCAACCAGAAGTCAATTTTTGCTTTTTAGTCTTTTGTGCCATTTTACCCTTTGGCAACTTTAAAAAGCTCTCTGCTGCTGCGTGTCTCTACTAATAAAAAAGCTGATACATTTAAGCTTGGTTAAGTCTTTACTCATCATCGTCATCCTCCTCTTTTTCCATTCGTTAGCAAAATCTGTAACAGTTACAGTCACACACACAAATAGTTTTGTATGGAATATGATATAAGCTATGAGTATGTCTTTTACAAAAAAAATACCAGAGTTTTTTCTATTTTATGAGCACTTGAGCAATTGGCATGTATAAAATGTACACATGCCCCTTTTTTATTATATAAATATCGTAATGGAACGCGTAAATAGAGAAATACTTTTGTGATGTTGATGCTGAAACGATATTTAGAAAAAGGAACAAATAATGCTTTTGTTTGCGCTCTCATCATCATCACTAACTCAATGAAAGACAAAAACACACGCGGTGGGGTGACATAGTGCAGAAGGCTAGAAAGCACGTTTTTTTCGGCAAGCTACCACCTTAAAAAAATTCGGAGTTTTCTCATGCTTCCATCCAATATATATTATGAACAAAGTAAAAAGACGGCTTTCGCATTGCTTGTTTGTGCTCTTGGTTGTGAGTTGTGAGAAACACCGGCATTATCACATAAATTGGAATCAGGGGATATATTGGATCATGTCTGTCGTTTCTGTTTGGTGATCACATCATCATGATAATTTTGGCACTTTGTTGGCTTGGTTTATAGGATTTCGGTGGATGGTTTGAAGCAGAGAATGCAAAAAAATATTTCTTGGAAAGAATAAAAGGAGGATGTACTCTCTTGTTACTTGTTTATGTATGGCTTTTCATGTGCAAAAACAAACGGTAACAAAAGTGGATAAGGTGATGTGATGGGAGGATAGGATACACAAAAGTTTAATATTATAAACAAGAGCTAAAAGCTTCCAAAAAGTTTGTTTAAAGGAGGAAGAAAAGCTTTTAGAAAAAGAAGTATAGAGTAAAATGTATATAAAGTCATTTTTCTTGTTTCGTTTTGAATCACTCTTCTGGTTTTATGAAGTTAGCGCAGCGGAAGAATAAAAAAAAGTAGAAACGGTGCAGCGCAAAGAATCCAAACTGAAACATTGAACAACTCAGCGGAAAGCAGAAAAGATGCGGAGCAATGTATCACTGAGAAAATGTATCATCGTCAGTTGTCCTGCAGTCGACAGATTGATAGTTTTAAAAATATGCAAAGATTCACTACTTCTATCATCGCATTGAGCTTGCAGAAAGGAAAAAAATGCAAGTTGGAAGTTGAACGGAAAACAGAAGCGTAACATAAGATCATACAACCTCCATTTAAATGTCAGAAAGTCAGAATACAGATATGGAGTCATTGGTATATACAGTTGTCCAACTTACTATTTGAAAGGGGCTGCGAAGAAGTATCTATTAAATGAACTTATGCTGCAGGAATGTTATTTGGACATTGTCGGCGTTTTAATAAACTTAACCAAAAATTATTCTATATTTATTTTTAAATATATTTTTATTATTCCTGCAGCAAAACACTATATTTCCAATATTTTTCCGGCCTTCCATTCTCCGCCGACACAATACTCCTTCCGTTGTAACTGCTAGGTATGCTTCTATTACACAGGCACATCGCCTCTGGAATCTTTGCGTCGGCGCAAGTTCTTCTGTAGGGAATTTCCCCAGTAAAAAGGTTTCTTCCCACAGGCTTCTCTGTTTTTACCACAAACCCAGTAGTGGCTACATTATAATTAGCCATTATTGCTGGTATAAAATGAACAGGATTACTTTTCTTGGTGAATAGCTTGGGAAATAGGGATATTGTTCGGTGAACGTCCAACGGACTGATTATGCGGTGCGAGTTTGTTTCCAAGTTTTCCAAGTATTTTGGATGCCTGTTAATCAGGTTTTGAGGTAGTCTTATCATTAGTAAAGGGTTTAGCTTTTCTTGGGAGCCGTGCTCGGTGTTATAGTAGGGATGATGAATATCCCCGTGATCGCTCATAACCACAACGGCAGTTCTGTCTAAAGTGGAGGGGATGTCGAAAAAGTCTTGGAAAAATTCTAAGTAGGTTTCGTCCATTTTGGACAAGGCTTCCAAGCCATGTTGCTGTTGTGGCCAGGATAAATAGGTGAAGCTGAATGTAGGAATCTTTTCAAACTTTTTGTGGAAGCGGAGCAAATGCGAAAGAAGAAAGGAGGGTAGCGTTCTTTTCCCAATGCAATGTCTCTGAAATTTTGAAAAACAGGTCAAAATTATCTCCGTGTACTACTACTTTTATCAAAGGCACTAAGTATGTTTCACCTTGGCTGTACGCTTATTTGGAAAAAACGCATCAATCGCTTCCGAATGCGCTTCTAAAAACGGCTTCAAGTAATAGTCCGTTGGCTGCTTTTTAAACGCTTTATGCTTTCCATTTTCTCTACTATTCACATGAGAAGCCGTTCTCAGCATTTTCCTGGAATCGTCCATAAACATTGTAACATATTTTTCATCTGAAAACTTGTTCCACAGCATGGTAAAGTTGTCCCATCTTGTGGTAAATTTTGCCCCCCAACCCAGATCCGCCTTTCCAGTTAATAAAGGCAGAATATTGTTATAGGCAAGGGCTGATGAAGCATTATCTTCCTCCATGGATTGATATCCGTTCATTAGCGTAAAGCCAATATCAGGGCTTTCTAAATATTCTATTGTTGCGGGTAGACTTCGGTGAGCGTGTGCGCGGGAGGTGGAACCAATTACAATAACCGCCACACTCAAAGGCATCTCTTCATCTTTGCTATATCTGGAGTTCCAATGTGAAACCTTTTCCATTACGGAAGGCTTGTTGGGAAGGAGGGCGTGGGTGTTAAAATCCACACTTTTGTTCCTCTGATGGATGCACTGAATTATTAAAAACTCTGTACCGGAAATGTCTGTGGCGTTGGCAGTAAAGTCTTTACAACTACTGCTAACTTTGTAGGAATCAGTTTCCATATTGTCGGGTCGGGTTATGTTGCGAATGCAGCATTTCCTCTTTTTCAGTTTTGTCATGAGATACAATTTCTTTGGAAAAAATAGAAAAAATTTGGAATTGAAGTGCATATTATGGTAGAAAGCTATAATAAATTCATGCTTTAAAATATGTACCTTATCATCATCGACCTGCGAGAACTGGTCAACACTTTCGCACTTTAAGTCAACCCGTGCCAGATTCCCAGTTTTGCTGACATCCACCTCCCACATAAATGGTAGTGGACTTTGGCCATCAAACAGTGCAGGGATTTTGCATGTTTTTAGATTCAATATATATTCTGGTGTTTCCTCCGGAGAGTATACCTTCCAAAAGTAGGCAACTATCTGAGGCTCGAAAATAAAGAAACCGCTAATACACAGAGAGAAAACTATCAGCAATATGTTGATCCAATTAAAATAGCGCTTAAATGGATCCAGTTCTTCCTTTGGTTCTATTTCTTCGATTTCTTCATCCTCCTTTGGTTCATGATAATCGGAAGGTAGAATGATAACCTGTGGAATTTTGGGAAGAGGAGGTGACAACGGTAACTGCTGCTGCGAGGAACGGGGTTCCTGGCAAGCATTGTCTGTGTCGCGATTGGATAATGGCATATTTTATATTTAAAGCTAGATAAATTTCAGCTAAAAAACTAGTTTTCAGCCTGTGTTAGCACTGCGATAATAATAGTTTTTGAAAAATGAATAATGACAGCTTGTCAAATCTATTACTCATCCAAACTCTTGCAAATAACTCTTGATTTTGTGGTTTAATAACCGTACTATTAAAGTCACAAAGACACATTATTTTTTGTGCACACTGAACAATTGTGATGACTTAATGTGCAACCTTTAAAATATTAAAGAGTAGAAATAAAAGTAATCTTTGACTTTCATTTTAATAAAGTACTCTTTCTCATTGTCATCTTTTCTTTGTCAAAATCAAAGTGCATGCTGTTCGTGTCGATAATACACCGATAATATTACAGACATACGTCTATAAAAATTTAGATAACAAAACTAAATGCGTTTGCGAAATGAGGAAAAATGTAAGGTCATATCTTATGTAACTCTCTATCCCAACTTAAGAAGAAAGAATATGCCTGTAATGTACATTTTAATGGATTCGTTTGCTTTTTAGTAGCATTGTGTCTATTTATACTGCATTGATTAGGAATACTACAAAAAGACAATTAAAATGAAACACAATCAGGATGACGAATTATCTCGAATTAACAGGTAATTTAACGACACAGTAATTTCGCCTAAGAACCTGGTTCATACAGTCACAACTAGTTCACTTGGGCTACCGACACACTTCTTGGAAAATGTGCTACGTTAGCGATTTACTATAATTCATATTATCTAACTTATAGATCCATTGAATGACTAACTCGGAGACTGGGTGTTATTGAGTTGTAAAATTTTCATGTTCCTTTTTTCTTTGCGGGTTTTGCGTCATGGGCGAATCCATGAAGCTATTGCAGTTTTTATGGAAATCGTCTCATTGTATCCCTGTGGATGATACTATGATTGCTCTTTGCTAACTTACCATTACTTACACTACTAAAAGGTAATAGTTTGCGTATGCGTATTTAAGTTCAATAACTGTTTATCCTCGAGCATAGTTACGTTAAATCCGTAAATTCAATTATCTATTCACGGTTTTTGTTAGTGTCCGTATCATAATTGGTGTATTGACGAAGCCACGAAACGACACACTTAAATGTGTAGATGTAGATCATGGTTTGCATATTTTTCCCAGTATGTTTACCCATTCTTCCATTGCTTCTTTAGCAATTGTAGAAATTGTTTCTCAATCAAACTAAATGTACGATAAAAAAGCAACAAACATAATACAAAACAAAGTTGTAAGTTTGCAACTGCAAACAATTGCAATTCAGCAAATACTGTATTTGAAATACAGAAATGAACTCACAAAATTTTGGACAATTTGGTGGAAAATTCACGGTCTCAAAAACACAACGACGTGACATATCAATCTACATACTTGATATTATTTTGGGCGGATTTTAACAGAGCAGAGATTTCCATGAACTCACCTCTACAATTTACAACCTATATTCTTACTTTGCCCCACTTCTCGTTGAACTTCATTCTTACCAGTTGACAGTTTTTAATAAGTGCATATGGACATTGGACAGCTCTTGACCTGACACATTTTGTAAACCAACAATAAAAACAATAAAAAGGAATAAATTGTATTCTTACGTAAACAACATTATAATGTAAAACCTCTGTACAAATGGCAAATATAAACAAAAAGTTTACAAAGTTATTGCTTATTAGCCGTTTAGCCTTTCATGAATTTTGTGTCCTTTTGACCGAAAGGGTAAATTATCATGTTATCAGAAAGAACAGCAATCGTAAAAATTGTTATTAAGGGAGAAGGGAGACGGGACGGATGTTGACTTGTGATATTTACTTGTAAGCGATTTAATATGGCGTGTTTACCTTTAATATAAATGCAAATTTGATGAGCCGCACAACATAAAATGCGTCTTATGGCCGAAAATACTCAAGTGACACTATACTTAAATTGCTGCCTTAAAAATTAAGAATTTCATGATTTGCTGACTGTTGCGTTGATACGTAAGACACAGTTTTTTTGTATCATGTTTTAAAATCAATGTTAATTTGTTTTCCTAAATGTTGCGTCCCACATTCAATACTACTTGCATGTTGGAACTATTAATGCCAACATTAGGCAGGAATTTAAAGTATGACATGACCATATCAAACTGAGATATACACAGTTATTAAGTTAAGTGAACCAAAATTCTAGAATTGTACCAAAAGATTTCTAGAATGCGTGCACGCTTATATGTGGTTTGATACAATTCTCGAATTTTCGTAGCATGACTGCCTTTGGCTTGAAATAATTCTAGAATGTTTAAATCACGTTTGCACTTGGTTTCTTTCGAGATTAATATTGCTGTATCAAGAATACAGCTACTTTAAAACATTTTTAAACAGCTACAAGGAGAAATTTAAGGGGTAAAGTTTTTACGGAAATTAAACTCAATTCTGTTCAACTACGTGATCAATGTGCATCACAATAAGCTCACGTTTTACCTAGGTCGGTACCATCCATATCTAAACAATACTTATTTCCGCTTGCATTGTATCCATTACAGTATCATCTTGGATTAACATCAACAAAGACATTATACGATCTTCGTTTTGTGTACGTACTGACCTCACTTTGTTGCGTAATTATAACAAAGATTCGTGCAAAACATCTTAATCCTTTTTGAATGCACCTTTATCAAATGCAACCATCATCATTCATCGCACAAACTTGGAGGATAGTGGGTACAAACCCCTGAAATTTGAAGACACCCAAATTGTACACGCATAATTTCATGCAAGCAAAAAAATGTCTGAATCTTTGTCTCGATATGCACGAGACGAAGTGGTTGCATGTACTATTGAAATGGTGATTAATCTTGTCATTAAAACACTTTTAAAGGAGTACAGTGAGTAGAAACGCATTGATAAATTGACAAAAAATGCTATGCACGAGACGAAGTGGTCCCATTGAAGTAAATTGCTAAACCCGTCATTATTTTTTTGGAATACATCGAATGCTGCCGGCTAGCTTCGATTCATAAATTGGCAAAAAATCTTAATCTCACGAGGTGCTTGCTCTCTTGCTCATTTTCTGCAAACTGAAGACTTTTAGATGTGTACATCGTACGTACACTGTATCCAAGCTAAATATTTCAATATTTCGATGATGAAGTAATTATTGTTGAGCCATGACCAACAAATGGCTTCAATGGAGAGTTTTAGCTTCTAAATTATTAAGCAGACGAGATCTTAAGACCTCAGTATGCTTTCTGAGATTGCTCTTCAAGTCTGTATAAGCCTTCCGTTCTTCCGCCCGTCCGTAGCGCGATCTCCTCCTAGACCAGACCAGATATTCAAAATCTGTTTTCACCATTGGATTTCTGGTCACTGAATCTTGGTACTGGGGTACAAAAAATGTTCCCCTAGACCCCCCTTCCCCAAAATACCCCCCACACCCCAATTAACGTCAAAAAATTTTAAATCACAAGTCCACCTGTTTATAGGTAAATGATGCCCCTGAGTTCAAAAATGACAACCGTTTTTCGGTAGCTGTTCACCATTAGCCGCTAGGGGGCAAAAAGTGCAAAAAATACAACATCCTCATTATCTTCACAAACCGTCAAGCTACATAAGTGAAACTCAGTCCACAGGGATAATTAACCACACAGGTCAATATTCTGGTATCTAGGTTACCCCAAACCACCCTGATCCCCCGAGGCAGCTCCCCACTAGACTTAAACTGTTCTATAACGGTCAAACTCAGTTTTAAGGAGTAATTGAGTACGCTGGTCAGGATTTTGTTGTCAACAGAACTTAAACTATTATTGTAGTCAAATTAAATTGTCATTCTCGTCTGCTTTCCTAAGTTTACAAAAGTTTATTTCTTGAAAACTTTAATAATTTTACCTTTTTCAACAGGAAATCTAAACCTGAAGTGTAGCAGGACATTGTCTAGCTTGCACGCTTTAATTATCTAAAATTGAAATGTTGTGCTACTTGTAACCAATAGATACCTGGATTGTTCTAACTCTAAAATCGAAAAGAAGCAATAATGGCTCTAATAAAATCTGAGAGTGAAGTTCAATGTCACTTATTAAAGGAAGAATGTTTGTCAGTTAATAAAAACGTTTGACATGATATTTTTAAACTTGCCGTAAGGCTCATATGATAATGTCAATAGAAAAGCAAATTATTAATGATATTGGGCATAATGGTCATCAACAATTCATTAGAAGTACAAAGGCTTGCTGTTTTTGAAGTATTTGCCATTTTTCGTTCAATCAACAGATGCAAAATTTGATTAGACGAACGCCAACGCGCAATGACATTGCACATGGGTAAATTTAAAAAGATGTTGATACTGTAGTGACCACAGTGACAGTTTTTCAATACCTGTGATCTGAGATGCATGCGAATGAGAATAGCTTTTGTTAGATCTGTAAATTGTCATTGTAACAGCGTGACTGTCTGTAGCTCTTGCCGTTACAATTTATCTTTAGCTAATGATTAGCCCTATAATAGTCGCCTGACTTGGAAGCGTTTGCTACAAAGCGCATTAGTGTACTATGTATTTAATGCAATATCTGCTTGACAATTGAATTTGTGCAATAGTTTTTAATGCATGTAATTTATCCATTATCCAAACTGTGGGACTTGGCAAAATCAACAAGTATGAGCTTGCCGTGTAGGTAAAGGTATATTTTTTTTCTTCGAAAAGGTAAACTTATCTGGACATTTACAGTTTCTTCTAGTCAGTTCATATTCAAATACTAAATTCTCCTAGAATATTCAAATAGCGGTGACGCATGCTAATGATAATATTATTCCGCACCCATGCAAATAAGGATATTTAGCTGTGGTAAAAGAACTTGCTATATAAACTGATCATGCATAGTCTCTTAAGGAATACACTACTATTACTTGTTGTGGCCATTAGTCATCACTATCACACATCAACATGTTGATTAAATTTTTTTGTTGGGCAACACCAGCGGAGCAATCACAATAGCAAACTTACAATGTCAAGAGCCAAGTGCAAAAATCGCTTTGGATGCTCGTATCTCTTTTCAAATTTTGAAAATGCATGGTACGACGTGCCTATTTTTACAAAAAATTTTTATGACGTATCCTCTTCTTCTCGTGTTTGTCATGTAGTTATTATCGATAAACTATATATTATTTGCGCTGCCCAATAATTTGAAGTGAGGATACGCAATAAATCCCAAACCGAAAATTAGGGACATTTTAGACGCGGGGTATTTCTCAAACTTGTAAATCAAGAGGGAGAATTTTTCTCATATATGTTTTAATACTGCATCTGCAATAGTAGTAAGCCAATTTAATGAAGCCGTAATGATGATGACCATCTTTCATTATTTTACTGTATGGTTATGGTTGAGCTTTGTTCAAACCTATTGAAATAACCTCAACAGTTTTGCTTGCGATTGCAATGCAGAATAATACTTCAATTTGATTTATAAATTGAAGGTTTTTGTTGAGTAACAGTTCCTCGTTTAAATAAACTAATTTTTATGCAATATCTTGCATTTATTTTTCAGTCAATTTATTATGACATAGTTAATCCTTCGTAAAAGCTTGAAATTGCAATATAATAGTAGGCAATGCTACAACATTCAGAAGTACATTCAGCAACGGTCGCCTTTCACATTTCTATTATTTTGAATGTAGAGAATTTCTATTTTTTTGTTTTAATGTTTAGGATTTCATGGTGTGGTAAATTGTGGATGTCGGATGTATAACATTTTCGTTTTATTTTTGCAACTTTCGTTTTCGTTTCGTTGTCAGGCGCGCTCCACATTGATTGTAATTATATAGGAGTGCGTACAGTGGTAGAATTTTTTGAGTTTTTGCCCAGTAATATGACATCATTAAATATTAGCACATGTCAAAACCATCAAAATTTTACTATTTTCCATTTTCGCAAACACATGCGTCCATTTGAGATTTTGCAAGAACTGTCAGCTAGGGCTAGCGCTAGCTCGTTAGCTCTTAGTTTCGTGTAACATTTTACCCCAGTTGGGTAACCATGGACTAATTTAATGTCAGAATTTACGAAGAATATTGCTATGAAAACCGTTGAAAGAATTGCAAATATGGAAGTTATTCTTATCGTTTTTGTAAGGATGCATTAAGTATAAGATCAAGACGACTTGAAACTGGTGATATATCGGCTTCTTAGTCAAGGTGCAACAATGATTCATCAATCATGGATAAAATTAATACTCGACGCGTGCTGAAATTGATGTTGTAAACTCGTTTACTTTTCAAAGCATTGACAGTTTTAGTGGGAAAATATGTCACAGGCTTTTTAAAAGTAAATAAGATAAATAGTGGAAATATGTGCAACATGTGTACCAAAATAATCTGCAGTTTATGCAACCAAAAATATGTCAGTTGCATAAACTCCAGATAAGCGCATTTGCAGATGCATCGCTGTATGTTCATACGATCTGAGATCAATTAAAGCAAGATATTATCAACTGAATACATATATAAATGTCAATTTGATGTCAGCAGTGACAATGTTTTGCGTCTTTTCCGTAATAAAAATGCAAAAATGTAATTATATTTCTCAATGAGAATTTGACAATAATCTTTAAATATCAGTAATCAGAATATTAATAGCGTAAGCTTTATGAATTTACAATTTATGTCTGTCTGTCGTTTCGTGCAAACAAACCTAGCTTATTTGGTTTGAAGATGAACACTTTGGTTACTTCTTACACAGAATTATATGTATGTCCGTATAAATTAATTTAATTCAGTGACTGGTCTTTTGAGATTTTTTCCTGCACTCAAGAGAACCGAATTAAAGCTTTGTTCATGGCTTTACATTTGTTTGATTTTGAAAAGATAATTCTTTATATATATGACATGTCCAATTTGTCACGATCAATCAAACGTCAAAAATTCATGATCGATGTTTCAACGCGAGTACTCTGATCTGGTTTGGCATTTTTGAAGAAATGGAAATATGAGTTTCGGGTTATTATAAAAAAGCGGAGTTTCGGGGAACCCTGGCAGTTGCAAGCTAACCACACTACCGACTGTTTACCAAATATTTACTATTTACCAAGCTACCTGTTGAACTTCAAGATGATAAAGGGACTTTTGGTATTGTTTGCCGTGGTAGGCAGCACTTGTGCTATATACGGCAAAACCACAAGATACTGGGATTGTTGTAAGGTTAGCTAAAATTCGATGAACTTCAGGCTTGATTTCGAATTTCAATTGAAATATGTCAGCAGCATTAATGTATTTATTTTAGCCAAGTTGCGCGTGGAGTGGAAAGGGACCAGTAACCAGACCTTAACCAGTAACTTGTGACAGAGGTGGTTACACTGGTCTGGGGTATGATGAACAGAGTGGATGCAATGGTGGTCGTAAGTTCATTTTCTAAATCCACATGTTTGCAAAAATTTAATGCAAGGTTTTCCAAATTGCTATACAATTTTGTCGTCTTAGCTGCCTTTGCCTGCAATAACAACCAGCCCTGGGCTGTGAATGATAACCTCGCCTATGGTTACGCCGCTGCCGTAATTTCGGGCCAGGGTGAATGGCAAACGTGTTGCGGATGCTACGAACTCACCTTTACTAGTGGTCCCGTCCAAGGCAAAAAGATGGTTGTCCAGGTTATCAATACTGGAGAAGATCTGGGAGAAAATCATTTTGATCTGCAGATTCCCGGAGGTGGAGTGGGTCTCTTTAATGGGTGCAAACCACAATGGGGAGCCCCCGACTCCGACCAAGGATGGGGTGCTCAGTATGGTGGGGTTAGCAGCGAAGACGAGTGTTGGCAGCTTCCAGAGCAAATTCGTGGAGGGTATGTTAATGGTCTGAATCTGAAATCCTTGTGGTGAGAATTTAAACGTTTGATTTAACAATTTTTAAAAAAACCTTCAGATGCTTCTGGCGCTTCCAATGGTTCCACAACGCTGACAACCCCACCGTAGATTTTAATCCTGTGAATTGCCCTGCTGAGATCACTCAGCGATCTCTCTGTGCCAGAACTGGTTAAGATTTATCTCTGTATATAAACTCATAATTTATCTTTAGTTCATAATAAACATAATCTTTTTTTAATTTAATCAATCAAGGCCGTTTTATTGCCATTTAATTAATTGCATATTGCTTTTAGATTCGTTTTTTGCGCTCTTAATCTTAATCTGATGTAGAAATGAACTGGTAAAATGCATACTAACGGCTCAAACGCAAACGCCAGTTTCCATTAAACATACAGTTCATAATTCCCCACGTAAGGAGATCGATCCCATGTACAGAATATATAGATATTTGTGTACAAAAGTAGGATTTTTTTT
Source organism: Entomobrya proxima (assembly GCA_029691765.1). Taxonomy (NCBI): domain Eukaryota; kingdom Metazoa; phylum Arthropoda; class Collembola; order Entomobryomorpha; family Entomobryidae; genus Entomobrya; species Entomobrya proxima. Next base: position 35,692,053 of record CM056170.1, on the reverse strand, counting down.
GCCAAATATAATATGTAATATGATATCATAAATATTAGCGCACATCCAAACTATGAAAACATTTTCCATTTTTGCAAAAAAAAAGACGTACATTTGAGATTTTGTAAGAACTTTCAGTTAGGGCTAGGGCTTGCTAGAAACTTCGTCCGTTTATTTCCCTGCACATCGCCTTATATATTTGCAATAACAAACACATTTCTTAATAGTTCATACTTTATTAAAATTCTGTTGTGTGATATTTTTACATTGCCTTACAAAATCGGAATGCATTGGAGATAGCTTTGAAAATCAATTAGTACTAATATATCTGTAGAATTTGAGATAATTTGTGTTTTTAATCAACCGTTTGGTTTTATATAAAGATAAGATGTACATTAGTAGGTATGACAGGTTTTTGAGAAAAGTACGGGAAATATTACTGATACTGATGTGCAGTCCATTCTCATGTATGTATCAGGGTTGAATACCATTCACCTTTGTTTATACAAAGCCCAATCATGGCCCAAATAAAGAATAATGGGTTATCAATTAATATTTTAATATACCAGATTTATGGATTGTTATGCAATAGAATTTACCCCGAGACATATGTAAAGCTATTCACAATGTATATCTATTAGCCGATAACCAAGTGCCATTTTCATTATCAGACCAAAAAGTCCAATTTGGGTACATGCAATTTCTTTCGAATATTTACCTATTTAAAGTTGCATTCACATTCACACATGAAAACCAAAATTGCCTACCTGCAATGAATCCTATACCTTGAAAAATTGAATTTGTTTTGCTGTTCGTCAATTAGGTTCTAATTGTTGCATCAGCAATGCTGATTCAGCATTCAACACTTTGTTCTCTCCAAAAAGTCCAAAAGCGCAGTAGAAGATGTAAAGCCAGTATATTATAGTATTCATGATGATAATTATGCTTGATAGAAACTAACTAGAAAAGACAACTTCCTTGCGTAACCCTTCGTCCGCGTCCATCGGGTAACTTCAGGTTAATTCCACCCATATAATATTTTTAACCTTTTGTTTGTGTACTCAGTACACACGCACACAAAAAGCCAGAAAATATTCATTGTCATTGTCAATATCAACATTGCACATACACACCTAGTTCATCTTTATATAAAATGAACTTTTATATGGTTTGCAATGCAAACTTTGTATGAATATAACTTGTATAAGAGCTTGTGATTGTTTGAAACGTTATGAAATCAAAATCTTGTTTACAGAAGTTCACGTTCATGATCACGATTGTGGCAATTCGAAAAATTTGCATTTAAATTTTTAAAGTTTGTCTGCGTCCCTGCTGCTGGTTCTCTGTGGTCATTGGATTTCTTGCCTTGTCATCAGCTATAGCGCTTTGTTGATTGTTGATAACTTGTATAAAAAGATTAATCAATTCAATAATTTGCTTTATAAAAATTTGTAACTCGTGTACAAGAATAGCCATGCAATGTAAAAAAAATATAAACAAAACAAAAGGTATATGCATATGCACACACGTAGGTACTTTAAAAGCCTTAAGGACCGGTGCTGTATGACATATTCTATTATTTAACCTATTTTTTCAAGCTCTATCGCATTTTATATATTATGCGTGTCCACTTTTTGGTATCCTCCTCTACCATTTATGCATAGAAAGTGTTCAAAACGAATTATATAACAGTAATGGATATATATAATGAGGCACTACGCGCACGAGTTGGCGTTAGCACTTTCGTTGTCTTTTGATGCGTTCGTTTTTACGTCACTGCTGAATTCAAAAACCCAAGAAGTTACTAAGTGTAAGTAGTTATCAAGACTATGAATGACTCAGGATCAGAAACAGGTTCTCCTTTTTGGTGCTGCACGTGAATTTGCCTTTGTCGTCACTTTGAATTTGAATCTAGAGGCTAGATACAAATTCAAAATATAAAAGTTTGAAGATGACAAAAGTGACACTGACTGTGCATGTGTATAGCTCATTTTACCAGCTATAATTATAGCTTTTATAATCTGCAAAGTCAAATAGGCGTTCATACCAATTTTTTCAAAGTATTTTTTTTGCAAACCTATATCAATCAGTTAGATTATAGGTATAATGGTGCTGGTGGCTATAAATGAGGCTTGGCTTGTTGTCGCTAGCTAACTAATGGTTATAAGCCCATAAAACAGTGGCTGTGTATGATAATAATAAAAATTTGCGCAATATCAAAATAAAGTTTTTAGTACGTTAGTAGTGTGCTCACGACACAAACTGTCAAGATAGTAATGCCTACATAATAAACTATGTGTTCCTTTTTAGTATCATTGAACCGTTTTTAGATCGAAATTAGTAATAAATTTAAAATTAAATCATCTTTGGCACAACCTTGAATAAAATCGATGAACTAGCATTTTTCGTGCTCTATTATTTTAAAGAGCTTTTAAAAAAAGTTGGTGGCATAGTCCTAATCTTCTTCTTTGACATTGTTCACGGCTAAGGCTGCTGCACTTTAAAAAGCTACCTTCTAAACCGAACAATGTGAAGGATAGCGTCTATAAAGGCGTCTAGCAGGGCAGTAGAGCCACCAAGCAATTTGTATTCAACAATTTGTCTTTGTTTATGTATTTTAAAGTCAAAACGCATACGTGAGTCCTTGAAAGGGTTTGTACTCTGATGAGCTCTGGGCGAGATATTGATAGCCATATTGCCCCTACACCGTTTACTTTGCACTTTGAAGTGCTCATTTTAATAGAAATGATAAATTTGCCACTAGAATTGATAGAATTTGTATGTATTCATAATTTTACAAAATAGCTGCTGATTATACAATTAAATGACCCAATTGTTAGACATGAACTAGCACAAATTAGCTGAAGGCCAATGCTAGCCACTATAGAAGCCGGTTATTGCTGTTCGCTAAACGCTGCTACTAGTAAAAATATTTATGTTCGTCTTCTAGCATCTAGTCTAGAAGCAGGGTACAAAAAAACTAGCGCATACCATTTCCAGTTTAGTTTCCTTTCAATTGTACAATTGTACTTCTTGTGATAGCTAACAGCAGGGGACAAGGATCTGCTGCTAACATTGATAATGATACTGTTGCATAACTAACAGCAATTTTTTCATATAATCATCTTTCATCTTTATCACCTGTATCGAACAAAGGTTGCCTATGTACTCTATGCAACAGACTAACGGTTACAGTTAGTAACGGTCATTTTTTGCTGTACTACTGGTAGCGGTATAGGATAATTTGACGCTACGATTGTTTGAGAGAGGAATGAAGAAATGGGAACAATGTCAAATTCTCCTGAGTACGTAATAGATGCACTAATCCAACAAAAATCTGTTTTTTAGTACTGATGATGTGATAAGAAGGAGGATGAAGCGACGACGCTTAAAAAATGACCCCTTTCCTTTCCTACCTTGATTTTTTGTGAACTAAGCTTTTGATGTCATATAAAATTCCATCTTTACTAACCATTAAAACTATTGATACAATGATGTGTGTGTGGACCATATTATATGTACAGGGATCTTTGGCTTCGGATAACAACGTAATCATGGATGAATGGCCTAAATCAAGGAGAGAATTGGGAATGGTACGTGAACCAACTGGGTTCACCGAGTGCACACTGTAATGTTTTAATTTAAGGAACCCCTTTCTCTACAAAATCTCATTCTAATTTAGGGATGTCCTTAAAATGCACATTAACATACACCAAGTTTGATAACATAAGTCATAAAAACGTTTACGTTATTTACGTAACGTTATTTTACTGCAGTAACTGCAATTAACTTGTCCTTCTGTAGGCATGTGACTGACCCGATATGTGTGTATAATTAATTCAAATGGATTATTTGTATACAGAATCTGCTTAAATCTGGAGTAAACTATGTCAAGTCAGTCAACTGATGAAAGTCATTAAGGTTGTTTTAACATTTTGTAAAAAATGCACCTTGCAGAAACACCTTTAATTTAATTACATGTTTGTTCTTTGCTGCTGCCATAAATGGTAATGGTTGTTGGTGACAAGTGACAACAAAAAAAATACATAAAAACTAATGTGTGAAGCAAAACTGGAACAGGGATATCCAGTAAAGTAGGGATTTTATTATATTTGTCTAGTCATTTCGATAAAAGTTTCGGTAATTCTACTTCCCTTGCGGAAAACCGGATGTGTGTCACGCAAAGCAACCAGTTGTTGGGCGGTACGGAAACTCTTGGTTAGTCAAAAGAATTAAAATGGAAACAACTTTCATCACCTTTTTGGCCTTTGTATAATTGTGTATATAAACAAATGTCACATTAAATGCTAATTTAGCACTTTGGCACGGCATGTGCTGTACTTGCTGTAGACGCTGTAATGTCATAAAAATGTATTTTTTCATACTACGTCTCGCTTTTTATTGTCGCCTTTAATTCCACCAATGTCCAACAAATAGATTTCATAGACTATACTTATTTTTGATTTTTATAATAAGACCAGGCATATATAGAATATAGGCCTGAAAACCGTATCAGTGTACTATTGTACAGTGACAACTTACATGATATTTGGGAGATTACATGACTCAGGACACGTACAGTATTTCTCAGCTTACTCCATATCCCCATCTTACATTGGCCAGTCGCTAACAGCAAATGACAAAGTTTCTTTTTTGAAATCTTTAAATATCCTAATTATTAGAAATCGCACCTAATTTTATGTGAGGTGTAGTGCAGTGGTTAACCATATAGCTGCTATGTACTCTACACACTTATGGACCATAATGCATTTGGTAGTTCCAATTCGAAAAAGTTTCATTGAACCACATGATGATACCTTTACACAATCCATATTAATATAGGATCTACTAACACTGAACACAGTACTGCGTTTTTAAGCTCATTGCTGACATAATCCAAACAAAGATGTGTGTGAATTTACACAAACGCTAACAAAAAAGTGCGTATCTCTTGGTGTGCGCAGGAGCATGTCAAGCGGTGAGCGTCATCATCAACAACACCAGCCCTTCTCTGTGATCATGATGTACAGCGTCATAATACGCTGCAAAAATCCTCATGGTAAGAATATATGGTATCGTGCAGAAATCCTATGCAACTCTACACTTTAAAGAAAGAGAGATGGAGATAAAGAGAAAGAATTTTTTTACAAAGGTCACATGCGTCTATGTTGGGACAGGTACCGTATATTACTTATGCATTGACTAAATGAGACCAATTTCTAAGATAAGTATAGTAGCACACACTACTATACACTCATGTTATTATGAACCGCAGGTAAATCCTCCCTTTAAAAATAAAATGCTGAATTCTGAGTTGTCTTGCCCATTATTTTATGGTCCGCGTTGCGTAAAGTGGCTTTGTTGTAAAAAGTCGAATTTGGGACAGACGCTTCCAACAAAAACGCACTGGTTTGCTTCGGAGCTCATTCAGTCGTCGAAAGAGAGAGCTTTCGTAAAGGTGAGAGAGAGAGAGGACTTTGGATAAGCCGAGAAGAGATAACAACAGAAAAAAGTATATTGTTTTGTGTGATAACTCAAGTGTGAGAAAAACTCAGTCTTTGTTGCACAGGAAGGAAGGGTCATGAAGTGGAAAAATCCTCATAAAACTGAGTGAGTGGTCAAGTGGTCAGTTAAGGGAAATCCTTTTAATGAGTTTTTCAAAAGGAAGGAAGGAACACTTTCTCAATTTGCCAGGCTGAGCTTTTGCCTTTGAAAGCCACTGGCCATATAACAGATTTTTTCTCTAGTCTCATTTTCCCCTCTATCGAGTTTTATTTCTTTACAAGTCAAAATGTCGTCGAAAATGACAGCGTTGATAACCAACGTGCTACACTTAACGATTCAGTGTATAGTCAATATAATCAAGTATGTGGAACTGGCGGCGAGAAAGTGGAGTCTAAACCAGTATTTGCGCGGTTTGGTGGATGACGCGTTAAAAAAGGGTGGCATTTATGTAAACGGCCCGAACAAGTATGACCCTCAAGTGCAGAACTTGGACGAGTTTTACAACAGGATTATTGAGAATCCCTCCCTGGGCATGGGGGAGTGTTACATGGAGGGTATTTCTCAGTGCGAGGACGTGGAGGAGTTTACATACAAGATTTTCATGCACGAGGTTATCAAGGAGTATATGAATCCGATTAACAAGTTTATCAACTTTTTGCTCTTCAAAGTGGTCAACTTGCAGACCAAGCAGAGGGCTTGGGAAGTGGGCGAAAAGCATTATGACTTGGGTAAGCGTTTTTATAAAAATGCATTCATTTTTTCGCTCAAGGTCAAAGGTCAAGTGTGCGAATTAGAATTTTGGAATGAATTTCAGGTAATGACTTGTTCGAGTCTTTCCTTGATCCTACCATGAACTACTCATGCGGCTACTGGAAAAACGCCAAAAATTTGCATGAAGCTCAACTCAACAAAATGGACTTGATCGGCAAAAAGCTCAATTTAAAGCCTGGCATGCGCGTGTTGGACATTGGTTGTGGATGGGGTGGCCTTTGCAAATATCTCGCAGAACATTATGACGTCTCCGTTGTAGGTTGCACCATTTCCGTGGAACAAGCCAAAATTGCCCGAGAACGGTGTGCCAATCTCCCCGTCGAGATCCGCCTACAAGACTACCGTGACCTGGACGAAAAGTTTGACCGAATTGTCAGCGTGGGCATGTTTGAGCACGTGGGTACTTCCAACTACCGCACATTCTTCAAGGTAGCTCATAAATGTCTCAAGGACGATGGAGTATTCCTTCTGCACACTATTGGCGTGAGTCACAACTGGGTACCCCTTATAGAAAGCTGGTTTCACAAGTACATCTTCCCCAACGGTATTCTCCCATATCACACCGAAGTGCTGGAGAAAATGGACGGCCTATTTGTTCTTGAGGATTGGCACAATCTTTCCATTAATTACATGCACACGCTACGAGCCTGGAAGGAAAACTTTGAAAAGAACTGGCCCAAACTGAAGGCAGCCAAGAAGTTGGAGGACAAGTTTTTCCGAATGTGGACCTACTATTTGAGCATCTCCGCTGCTGCTTTTAGATCTCGTAAATACCAAGTCTGGCAAGTGGTTATGAGCAAAGACGGAGTTCCGGGGGGATATGAGTCAGTACGTTAAAACTTTATATAAGCTGCTTAATTTTCCTAAAGCTTGTTAACAAATTTATAAACACAAGTGTAATAATTACCATTATTCAGTAATTCACGCGAAGATACACCCTTTTGTCAACATTTTTTTGTTATTTTTTGTTCAGCATGGTCTTCTTTGTTGTAATAAAAGAGGATATGCATTTTTTCATAAGACTTTTTATAATTGTAGTAGTTTTTAACATGCTTCAACGCAAATCGCATTTCAAAGATTTTTAGGAAACCATCAAGTTAAAAATGTAACAATGGAAGGGCAATGTGGTAATTATGAATTATAAAGATAATGATGACCAGTACATTATGTAAGCAGATGACAGATAAGAAACCAAGTTGATCTTGTATTATTTTTTTTTTGGTATTATTATCATCATTGAATGACTTTTATTTATACTTGGTTTCAAACTTTTGTTTTAAGTGTGTTTTAAAAGGTAAGAGCATCGACAAAATCGACATCGATTCAAAGATAACACACACAATCCTATACATGAATATATATAGATGTAGGTATTTATATAATATAATTAGTTATATATTTCGACATCATCGCAAGATATATTTTTATACAATTTTTTTGGTATTGTAACATAGACTTGTTAGCTGTTTGTCGTTGAGAGTTGAATGAAATAATAAATAGGTAAACTTGAATTGCTAGCTTGCAAATGTGTAGTAAACAGTTTGTTCGTGGTTAAAATATTCATTCGCATAGACAATTGCATACCTGCTGCAAAATAATTGTGCAGGTATCAACCCTTTGTTTTGTGCAAAATGCAAAGGACCATATGCGTTAGTTCGTTATTTTGGCCCAAAAAATTTTTTTTCTGGATTTTGGTCTAGATTGTTAAATCAAGTCATAAAATGGTCTCCAGTCCAAGTTTCAGCTCAAAATCTCGTTTCTGTAAAAAGTTATGAGGTTTTGAAATTCGCATGTCAAACGCCTTAATGGCGCGAAAGTATCTTTTGGCGGGATTATACAAACGTACGTAACTTTTATAAAAGTGATCACAGAGATGTGATTTAGGTATCAATAGGAAGCTAAGAAGTCGGATGATTGTATGAATAACGTTTCATTGTTTCTAGCACAGTTATATTGTCGAAAACGTTAAATGAGGATAGTGGTCCCTAACGAAAAATGGAAGTTTTTTCACAAAAACGGATTTGGCCACTTAACTACAGGATATGGACACGCACATGATATATCAAAATGACCCCCATTAGCAGAGCTATTAGTAGCTTTGTACCCTTAAATCAACTATTCTTCTGTGATGAGTAATGTTAGAATATGTGCCAAAGGTTCTGCGTTGTTCCACTTCGGGCAGTGTAACTCGGCGTAGCGATTTAATTATAAGTATCAATTGAATACTTTTTTTAAAGTCCAGAGAGGAATTTTTAGCATTAATAACGTGTACTCTATATTTTTCACCTTTTCTCCTTATCATGATACACTTACCAAATATATTTAGAATGGTTACTCTTGAAGATGCTAGTAGGAAGGTAGCAAATAAGGTTCATCATCAATAAGTCCTTAATTAGTTTTAATACATATCCTTTTTCTCTCAATGTAATACTCTCCAGAGGATTTTGATTGACCTTGATTTTAGTAAGTAGCAGGAACATTATATATTATACCAGGTAAATACATTCAGTTTTATACATGACACATGACACTTTTGTAAGGGTTTTTAGCAATGGTAATATAGAATCTGGTAATTATTGTAAACATTGTAGCTTTATAATGAACTCTTTATACACAACAGGTAAAAAATTGCTCATTATTTTTTTTTGTTATAATGCATTGCTCATGTGAAGTGCAATACACTCCACGCACAGTTGAATAAAGTGAATGACTGGAATTTTTGCTCTATAAACTTTCACGAAAGTTGTAAATCATTTTTGCATATTGCCCCATTAACATTAACCATACACATCTTCCTACATAAAAGTGTGAATACTTGTTTGTTTCCTGTCAAAAAGACATTTATACACTTACACAGATAATAATTAAACAATTTTTTAGATTTGTGGAACGGAAGAAAAGATTTGTATAGATTGTTTTTTGTAATTGCAGGCTGGAGAAATATTTTTGAAATATATTATCATTTTTTAAGAAAGATAAGTTTACTCTTCGTTTCGTTTATATTCTCGCCCATTTCCGAAAATACTTTGTCCCATAATAAAAATCTGTTTTTAGAATAGGTTTTTTGTATATATGTGTAACTTTGTATAATTGGTAATTTCTTTTTGTAGATCATATAGACTCTCTGTCGCAAACAGTATCATAATTTAGGTAATTGATACAAAGTTAAAAGGAAAAAACTCTTGATTTATGTTAAATAGCATAACTTCAAGCTATATAATTATATACCTATTTGTTATTAAACTGTTGTTACCTCGTTTATATAACTTTTCTTGACAGATTTTTAAATAGAAATTTAGGATTTTAAGTAGAGTAATTATAATCATAACAAGAAGTGGTAAGTGTACACGTTCAATGTTTTCACACATTTTTCATTTTCTGATTGTTCATCGACAAAGGCACTCTAGTTTATTATATAGAAACACGTTGAAAAATGTTTTATGCTTATGATTTCTTCTTAGCATGGTCATCTACAAAATACTTTTTTTAGATTAAATAGAGGTACTGACAGTTTTTTCTTTGTTCAGGAAGAGGTTAATACACAGTACACAGGTATTACAGGTTGTGGCCAATTTCTTGCGTTATAAATATAGTTTATTTAAGCAAAATCAATGAAACATGCCCAAAAAATAAATGCAATTGAAATGAAAGCAGAAATAAAAATTTGCAAATAAAAGAAGCTCTTTCGTACGACAAACTTTGATAATGTTTTAATAAATTCTTCATAAGATTTTTTTTTGTAATGGCTACATGATTTTTTTCTTTCTGACAAGATAGCACAATTAATAAACATTATTTTCTATTTGACTTAAAGTAAATTATACAAGACTGTTCTAAACAACATAAATAATACAAAAACGTCCATTATACTGATGAACTATTAATAAAACAGTAGTACTCAAATTGTAATCTCTTTCTATTTTGTGTTTGTTTAAATTTCATCATGCGTGTGTGAACTTTGAAGTTCACAGAAACAAAAGCACAGCAAATAATATATTGGCTTGAAATGATTGAGCGCATGCACTACAGTTAAATCATACATGATATTTTCATTTTGTTCATTTCATTCATTGTCAAAAGCCTATTTTATTATGTATCATTTAAAAAAACAAAAAACTAAACAAAAACATCACAGAAAATGCTAAACTCGAAAAATATTGTTTAATGTTCAGTTCTCAACAAAAATTGATAATAATAAAATATTTATACTTATTTTGAAAAGTAGTTTTTTGAAAACATAAAGCTTTCTTTAATAAATGGAAGAAAGGCAATCAGATCGAAGATATTGTAATTTCGTCAGATCACATACTCAACTACTCAACACATATTAAGATACTGAGAGCATAGAATCAAACACAAAAACAAAAAACACTACCTAATTTCATAACAGAATACTGATAAATTATTTTGTTTTAAAAAATTATTCAATCCAGTTAAAATGATTTTGTTTGAACAGAACAATCCTGATGTAATGAGTATCTTCAAAAGAAAAAAACATAAGCTATACTGCGCCAAGAAAAGCCAGCATTTTAATTCTCACGATAATATAACAAATGCAATCATCATACAAAAAAATTACTAAAGCCAACAAGGCGTTTTTGTGACTTGAGAAACTAAAATGTAAAAACTATCTCTACACATAAGAAAACAGAAAGAAAATCGTGACCCGAATGAACACAAGTATATACAAAAAAATCAACACATTTAACCTGCAACACTAGAGTTTTTAAGCAAACTTACAGTTAGAATAAGATGACTTTGGAACTTTGCAGTACTACCCTACATCATAATAATATAGTTTTTAACGCTCTTAAATATCCATTGTGGTACCTTAACATTTTTAATCTTATCAGTATCACTTAACATATTTTATCATGCATCTTTGTCAAGTGACAAAGTGACAATATATTTTAATATTTTGTGTGTGTGTGTTAAGAACAAAGAGAGAGTTTATTTTTTGGAGAACAAACGACAAAGACAAAATTTTTGGCACCTCAAAAAATCACCGTCAGGTTCATCAAGTAGTGTTATATATTATTATACTCTGTTGTCTGTACCTAAATGCAATGTACTTTTGTACACAGGAGGAAAAGGTACAAGTACAATTGCAAAAAATATATATAATTTATTTTATGACCTTAGCTCTATTTTTTCTTTCACGTACAGTTTATAATACGGGTTTTTATAATATCTAACTAAGTTACTAATAAGTTTTTTTTTCAGAAACACAATTTACATATTGTACAACATGCGCTTATGATCAGTTTGAAGTTTAACAGTGGTTAATTTTTCCTGTTGGTTTTGTCACATACATAAATATCTTTTAATTAACTACTAAAGAAAAGTTAAGTTTCATCCAATCTTCTACTAACTATATACTTTTTTATAACGAGTACCACAGACAAAATGACAGACGTGATGAGAGAACGACGACAATAACGATGACGGTATATATTTTAAGATGTTGAGAACGACAACAGCGACGATGAAATGACGACGACGTGTGCTACGTACTTAAAAAGTTATACACGACGAGGTAAAATGTAGTAAGTTTATGTAAATATATATAATTCATAAAGATTCCTTTATATCGACCAATAAACTTTCGTTAATATTTCTTTTGTAATTAAACCAATATGGCTTCTTCGTCATTATTCTGGTCCACCGAAATCACGCTTTCATCTTCCTCTTGATGCGAAGCAGGACATTGACGGGAGAGTTGTGGGTTGTCACTACCGGAAATACCGTTATTACCACTAGCTCCAGACTCTGAAGTAGACTGCTGATGCTGCTGGTAGTGGTGTCTGTAGTGATGAGAACGACCCTCCTTTTCCCCAAAGTCTACTGAACCCAGATTACGAACAAATCGGGAGGGTGGTTTCCGTACAGGTCCCCGATTCTTGACCATCAGGTTGTGTAAAAGTGTACTTCCACCCGTTCCTCCAGCACCTTAAACATTTCAAGTGAAATATTTTTAATATGCAACGTAATTATTTGAAATGAAATGCTGCTGAAATTATTTGTTTGTTTTTTCTTAGTATTTACCTCTTCCTGGGGCAATGCCAGCCTGCTTGAAGGACTCGGTTACAAGCGAGTCTGATTTTGAATACTGAAGTGACTGTGCTCGAACCTGCCTCGGAGATGGCGACACATTACCATGATGCAAGTCATCCACACTACCACCGGGGCTATCAACCTCAGGATCGGTAGACAGCATGTCCTCATCCGAAGGCGTTCTTGACAAGGAAGGTAACACCGAGGTCAGCATCGCCTTTTCGTCCTCCAAGTGCTTTATATGCTGAGTTAAATACTCCTCTTCCTCCTCTGCACTCATAGACTCTGGCGTAGAAGACTCATGAATCAGTTTGATATCCCCACTGGTTTCACTCAGAGAGCCGGAGCTTCCTACAGACTTTTTGCGATCTGGCGATGTTTTCATTTGCATCTGAAATACAAGTTTCAAAATAATCTCACTTTACCCCAAACAAATATGTAACCTAATTAACTATCTTCATTCTTTAGTACCTTTGAGCTTCTTATCGAGTTCAATCTCACAGAGAAGGAATGTGCGGCAGTCTCCACACTGTCAATATTACTCAACGTCTCCTTAACCTTCTTCATTTGTTCCAGAATGATAGTCTCCAAGCAAAGCGTCTGTCGACTAATGTCATGCAAGGACTCTTGAACTTGCCTTGGCTTGTTTGTGCGCAGTATGCAAGGGGCAAACACAATCGCAAGAGAATTGGCATTCATCCTATTCTTATCCTCGTACAACGCCACCCGTACCAGATGAAAGACTAGCCTCTCCATGAGATCATAGTTTGCCTTGGGCAATTTCTTTAGCAATGCAAACAGCGTGTTTATCCTATCCTCCAACTGTGACAGCTCAGCCGCCCTTAAAAACTCGTCATACAGCTCAAAGGTAAGTAATGGCTCTGGCATTTCTCGGAAAAAAGATTTCAGCACCGAAGTGAGTACATGCACAGAATACAATTCAATATCAATTTCTTTTCCTTCTTCAATTTCATGCTTTAGTTCCTTTTGTCTCGAGCTAACTCCAGATTTCCTGTACAAGCCCTCCATTCTCAAGCCATACAATTCAATTGCTGTGATTAGTTGGTCAACCACTAAAGGTATTGTCGTTCCCTCTGAAACCAGGTTTGCCAGTGGAGCTCCAAAAACGCCCGTGGCACAATTGCCCCCTCCACCAATTCCCTGTCCTTGCTCGCTACACTCGGTAAGAATTTTCAGGTGACATTTTTTATGACTTGCCAACTTGCACTTTTGACAAACTACTCCTCTTTCAATGGGCCACATGATAAAGCTCGAGCAAATTTCACAAGCTGTAGGGATATTGATAACCATTGGAACAAAGGAGTGTCCAAGATGGTCAACCGCGTCATCTACCTTCTGACGCTTTCCACCCTTCTCCTTGGGTCTTCGCTCTTTTCTCTGCTTTGGCGGTTTGCTAGGTTTCTCCTTTTCCCCAGAACTGGCTGTCTGCTGATTCATAAATTCATTTAGAAATCCTCGGAACGCATTAACTCCCATTGTGGTAGCCGAGTCTGTGGTCATGCTCTCGTTTTTACTTGCAGTTTCCATAATATTTGTAAAGTTTGCGATTAGATCCTTGTAGCGAATATTTAATGGCATGGAGTCTCCCCGCTTACTAGCCACACTGTAGTGGCTCACCAAACTCTCCTTGAATTCCCTTAAAGCTTGCTCAAACACCCTGTCAACTCTGCTTTCTTTGGCGCTACCCTTTTGTCTGCTCACTTGATAGATTTTGTTGCTCATAAACTCCTGCATTTGCCGCAGCTCCTTTACCCCCGAAATAATCTGGTCCGTCCTATCGGTAAACTCTGATGTTCCCGTTAAACTGAACTTTCCCGCTTTTGAGGAGGATCCAGAAGATATATTTGCATCTCCGTCCGTTTTCTGCTTTCTTGGTTTTGGCTTTCTTCTTGTACTAGATGACTTGTCTGATGCAGAACTAGGCGTGGTTAGATTTTCATCATTTACTGAAGAAAACACCAAAAGCTGTCGATTGTTGTGACAGGGTACCCTTTGAATCATTCCATTTTGAACGCATTTCGAGTGGTAAGTTCCCTTGCAAGAGGTACATTTCAAGCCAGGTGCAAATAGCACGTGCATGTTTTTCCCACAGGCTCCACATTGCTCACCTCTTGGGAATTTGGTAACTTTTTCTAGCATGTGGTATCCCGTTTTGCTCTTTGGACCCGAACTTCCCGAATGTCGGTGATGATGACCGTGACCAGTAATTATTTCATCTGCCGCAGCCGGATTTACATCAGCACTTACAAAATCTGCACTAACGTATGGGCTGGGTTCAAGACTAAACTCCCTTCTGTTATGCACGGGTTGTCGGGTTTCGGAAACTGACCTTGTTCTTCGAATCTCTCGACCTGGTCCAACAACAGGAATGGAAGTAGTTCGACCTGCCTTGTTGGGAGAGCAAGTGCCATCCTGTTGATGCGTAGGGGATGAGGATTCCGCAGGTGGTACAGATTGCTCTTGTTGCTGTGCAGCGCTACTGTTGTACATTTTCAAGGGGTAATGTGGGGGTTGTTTCGTGTTAAGATCGGCAAACATGCCAATCAAATTCCTTACGGATTCCCGGACAGAGGGCGGCTCCCTATCTCCTGCACTGGATTGTAAGGTTCCATCGTAACTGGAAGTAGAGGTAGCCCATCTCCTAACATTTTCAATATCCTCATTAGATCTTGTTCCCGATCCGTAGTAGGATTTGCTCTCTCTTGCAGTTTTATGCAAATTATGACTCAGTGACATAGAATGCTGCTGTTGTTGTTCAGTAGACGAAACTGAACTTTTCCTGCTGGGCTCCAAGCTATCCGAACCTTTTCTCCTGGTTTTTGAGCTTACGGGAACATTTTCCTTTTGTGCATGATGTTGTCTCAGCATACTGGAATAGTCATCCACTCTACTGCCAAAGGGAACATGTTCGTATGAGGATGGCATGCTCATAAAATCCCCAGCACCTTGATCACTGCTTGCCCCACTGGATTCCCGACGAAGCTTTTGCGGACTTGAGGTAGTTCGCATTCTTTGCTGGTCGAAAATCAACGACTCCAAAGACACCGGTTCTACGTAATGCTCACTGAGCGTGATGGTAGACTGAGTGGAAGATGAATTGCTTGCGGATTTGTGTGTGCTTGAGGTTACGCCTTCGCCAGCATCCTCACCTTCACTTCCACTATCCAGTAGAACAGCCTCATGCTTCTCCAACTTGACTTTGCTATTTCCAGCTAAAAATATACCAACATAATTACAAAATAAGCCTACACGTCTAAAATTACACCGTAAATTACGCAAACAGTAACTGTAACTTACTTATTAGCGTTTTTATATGCTTTTTCGCTCTGTGGAACGGGTTTTTACTGGTGCCGTCCTCTCTCCGGGCTGCTTCTATAAAAGAAACCCAAGCGTAATTAAATTTTCAAACATAAGTTCACACAAACATCAAGTAATATTTAATACACAATGACATTTCAATTTTACCTGCGTCATCCCTGTAGGTGTCAACTTCCCTCAGCACTGCTGCCTCATCCTCCACCACTTTCCCGAAACCTTTGTCCTTTCTGCTCTTTAAAGACATTTTCTTCTTTGTGCGTTCCTTCACCGCAGGGGGTTCAGTCTGACTAGCATCACTACAAAGTGGGAAATTATATTTTTAGACGATAAAGTTTTTAATAACTCTTTGTGCTCTGCTGATGCATTAAGGTTTCTTTTAAAAATAACAACATCTCTTACTCAGGCGGGTTAAGAGGCGACAAGCTTCTCCTGGTAAGTGGCTGAGAAAGCGAGGAGGATTCTCCAAGCGGTAAGGAGAATGATGACGCAAGAGCAAGCGTTAGTGCCGGCATTGACTCTGAAAGGGAGGGTGTCTGCTGGAAAACTCGGCTACTGTTTGGACCTCCGGGAGATGTGGTTGCCCCAGCACTTGGCCCACATATATTTCCTGTACTAACTGCTGCTCCTGCCGTTGTGTTTACAGAAGATGACGCACCAGCAGCAGGTCCATTAACGTTACTTAAGCTCTTTACTAAATGACTCAGTTGTAACGCGGATTCAGGTTCACTATCCTCATGAACACCACTGCTCCTAGCACAAAAATGAACACATAATTATCTCAATTCATACACACACAGAAAAAACGGCAACATGGGTTCAATGTGCAGGTAGTCACGTACTCTTCGGAATCCTCAAATTCAAGTGAATTTTTGAGCTTGTTCTCATCCAGTTCTTCCTGACTAGAGCCTTTGGACAAAAATGCTTCGTCGGATTGTCCAGAGTTTGTGTCGCCGTCTGTTTTTACCCTGAGTGCAACCTGAAGTTTCTAAAAATAGTGATATAATTTTTAAGTGAAAAAATGTTACATTACGTCATTCATTCATTTTCATTCAGACGCAAACTCAAAGAAAAAACCTTACTTCCTTCTGCTTCGAAAGACGCCTATGCTCATCCACCATCTTTTGATACTGTCGGCGTACCAGAATGCCCCGAACTTTGGCTTGAAAGTGGATCACGCTACTTCTCAGTTGTCCATACCATTTACGAACCGAGTAGCCTCGCCACATTTTCTGAATAAAGGTTGCAGCCAAATCACGCATCCTCTCGTTGGCCACAAACTTTTGCGCAAGGTACATTCTCATGTACGACTAAAAATTATAATAAAAAAGATAATATTTTAACTTTTTTTTTATTTACTACCATCTTGACCTGTTGACCTGATACTCATTTTTTGCAGTTTTTTATCATCAAAAACACTAATAAAAATTATTCGTTTATATTAATACTTGTAATTTTATCACTGCATCGTGCATCCTCAAAAATTGGCGACGTTCCAAAACGGTTCGATACCATCTCTGGATCTTTACAATGCTCGCCATGATTTGTTGATGGAGAAAGTAGTCCAACTTGATCTTTTCAATTTCTCGCAAAAATATCTTCGAGGAGCCCAACTGGTAGTTGAGAGGATTCAAGTTGAGCGAGACTAGGAATTTGTGCACATCGTGTTTGTTGCTAAAGTAGAGAATTAGAAGACACAAGTCATAAAAAACTTGCACATCATTTTTTATTGTTTCCAGCCAATGAAACATGTTTTGGCCTTTTTTGTACCTTTCCAATCCCTTTGGTAGTAGAATTCTGTACAGATGGATGAACTCGTCAAAAGTCAACCGGACATTGTAGCCTGCTTGTCGTATCCTAACCGTTTCCAACATGCCCGTGTATCTCAACTGTCTTTGAACAATGTCATCGTCGAATTTGCTTGGAGTCTGAAAAATGGGGCATCATGAGACAATGTACACTTTGGTACTACAAAAACCACTCAAGCTTTTCCGCATTACTTTTTTTGCATACAAACCTTGTCAGAATTGGATTTGATACATCGGATAAAGAAGGGATTAGCTTGATTCAGCGTAATCATCAAGGAGTGAAGTGACTGTTGAAATTGTTGTGACACAGATAACGGCTGCTTCCTCGGGTTTACATTCTTGCTGGAAACTCCCATCACGGCCGTTTGACTAGCTAAAACTTTTACGCTTTGGAGATTCTTCATCCCGCGTGACATCACTGGCTGCATGCGGAACGAGCGATTTTTCCTGTGGGGAAAACATTAACATATACAACAACACTTTTAGATTTTGTCACTTTCACCAGACTTGAAAGAATAGCACATAGAAATAAATATATACAGCAAAAAAAAACTTTTTTTACTGAACTGAAATGAAAAATGCAAATTCTTTGTACATCTGAACGCGGCATGCATTATATAATTTCATTATCTTGTTTAGACAAACGAAACTTCTAAAGAAATGTAAAAAAAAATTCTGTGTAAAAATGCATACAAAGTAGAAACAAATTTTCAAGTTTTAACGATTCCAGAGAAGCGCCCACCACATTCTATGTTTTTACACACAGAGATAAAAATATAACTACGTCTATTTTAAAAAGGCATTCTTTCATCCTTTTCCTGAAAACAACTGTTTGCGCATTCATACACATAAAACTTATTTTACTCTGTTTGTCATCGTTAGCACATAAATATACACACTCTAACTATAAATACTCTAAGAATAATATGCTTATACGCTTAAAATACAATAAAGTACAGATTGCAAACAGAAAAACAATCAAGCCCAGCAAAAGGAACGCTTTAACCCGGAAAAATTCAATTACCAAACTAACAGAAAAAAATAGTTTAGATCTTTGCGAGTATTTTTATCCAATTATTTTTCAAACAAGCGTCTATAGTTCATATAAGCAAAGTGAAAGCAAAAAAAATGTTTACCAGCTACCAAACAGCATAAAGGGAGCTTCACTGCTACTACTACTATTATAAACACTACTTGTTCCATAATCACAGTCATCATGTCCATTGTTCCATTTTTGCTGGCAATGTTTTAAGCAGTGGTGTTCCACCTCCGTCTCCTCCTCCATCATCATCGTCATCATCACTCTATCACCATCAACACAAGGATTATCTGCATGATATTCTGCTGGATACGAATGTAAATCAGCGGGAGACGCACCACAACAGAAAAGACAAGTATTTTCTGCCTCGGAGTAATGGGAGCAGGAATTGGAACAAGAGCCACTTGATTGTGTTGTTGCTGCTGCTGCTTCTGCTTCTTCTGTTGTTGTTTTTGATGGGCAAGTGCTAGCTGTGAAAGTATTTTGCAAGCTTGTACTACTAGTACAATTGTTGAAAGCAGCAGCGGAAATGGTAGAAATATCCACATCATCATGGTCTTCATAGTCGTCATCAGCATGATCGCTGTGAACACATTCATTGAGAAAGTGATGACTCCCATAAAAATTCCCATTTTCTTTTGCTGCCTCTTCTGCTTGATGTACTGAATGTGGCAATGATAATGGGGATAGTAGTGGCTGTGCTGGAATTTTTATTGATGATGGTGTTGGAACATAATGGGAAAGAGTAACAGCAGCAGTTGTACTAGGGGCAGTACTAGCAGTCACGCTAGCATTATTGGTGTCGGCTTTACTACCACCACCACCGATGAGAATCCGCTCATTGAAATAAATTCTACAACTTTCATTTTTGATGAGGCTTGCAGGGCTAAAGCCGTGGAGTAGTGAGTTACTGCTACTGGCGGTGGGATAAGGCCGTAAGCTTGATCGATTTCTTGACTTGATTAGATGACAACGAATGATTCGCTCATTTCTTAGATTCCACGAGGAAATGGGTGAGGCAGGCAAAGTGGGAGACTCCAAGCAGCAGGATTCATCAGCAGATTTAAATTTGTATGAAGAAATAAAAGAGGGGAATAAAGCAGCAGCCGAGTTTACAATGGGAGACGAAGAACGCAAGGAATTATTCCTACTACTACTAGACTCGGACGAGGAATAATATGGTGGGGAGGAGGAGAATATCAACAAAGGACAAGAGGAGTAAGGAGAACAATGGGAGGATTCAAATGAGCAGCAGCGGCAGCCACCGAAAACTTTACTTTCCTCGGTACAATAACTGTAATCATTAAACTCGGGCTTACACAATGGCACGACTGTGCCGCTGCTGTTGTAGTAAAAAAAGACAACACAGAACACACCAAAAACCATTATTAAAAAAGGAAGACAAAAGACAAGGAAAAAAGTAAAATGAAGATTAATCACACACCCAAAAAGCGTTATTACATGGTACTGGTACACGAACCTTACAGGGAGAAAAGACGTTTGATTTCTATTTTTAGCATTTGTTAAACTGTTAAACAATTCTCCCAAAAATACTAAATACGTTGCTACTATTATAAGCATAATGTACATATAGTCAAGAAAAATACTCATATTTGAGGCTAAAAACAAGCAAACCTTTTTGCAATTTTAAAGGGTTATTGTAGAAAATTATTTATACACAACTTACGCAATCCGATTTATGCGTAAATTTACTGAAGAAATTGTCACTAGCAGGCTATTAATTTACAGAGAAAATAGACAGACAAACTCATTTTATGCATGTTATTAATAACAAATTATTTTTTGTCAGATTATATTTTTTGCATTTTCTCCTGAAAACTTTGCTTTTTTTCATTTGTGAATAAAGTGTTGCTATTATGCTGTTGTTTGTATGCTTTTAATTACAACTTTGCATAGAGGATGAAGATGACATCTTGATAATAATGAGCTTTTTTCGTATATTTTATATTTTTTCATCATTATAACACTAATTGACTTACTTGATTAGATGATCATTAGAAGAGCGTCGTCGAGCAGGGCTGGAGTATGCGCGACTCAGGCTACTCCTCACTGTACAAAAATATACAAACGGAAACAAATCATCATTACAAGGACAAGCAAAATATAAAAAACTCTCTCTAGCATTTCAAAGAAACTGCATGTTTGCCAGTCATCAAAAAAGACTTTTTGTCAAGCGTATAAATAAAAATACAAGTCGAAACGAAAAAATAGTCTCTTTTTTATAGCCAAGTAAGCAAAAAGTTTCACACGATGGAGCATTATATTTTGCAAGTTTGAGAGAGAAAACAAGCTACAATAAAACACAGACTTGTCTTTCCGCTTGTCTCTTTCTTTTTTCCAAGTATGTGCTCTCTCCCTTTTGCCATATAATACATACTATCACGTACCTTTCGCTTTACGATGTCTGTAGCCCGCCTCATAAAATGAAAAGTAGGCTCTAAAAAAGGCTCTGAGTATTGCCCATCTGAACACAGCGACAGGGTCCAGTCCAACAAGTTCCCTAACAAATGCTGAGCTACTGTTCTTCAACACGGAAACAATGTCATGACGCATGAGGTCCATGTTTTTCTCGCGAAATTCGCTGACCTAAAAGTATAGGAGAAAAAAATAAAAATGGTTAGCGAGAAAGAGAAAAACATCACTTTTCTACTTCCATGAGAGAGTGTTGTAATTACATAGTATATACATACTATTACAAGCAGCTAAAAAAGTTTAAGCATCTTCATTTTCTATTATTTGTACACTTGTGGCATTCTACACACACACACGTCACCATAATATTATTCCCATCATCATCCATCCATCCGATACACACTCACTCTCACGCAAACTTTCTCCTCTCTTCTGGTTCTACCCTTTTCTCATTTCACTGGTCAAACTATATACAAGGCAGCATTTCATTTTCCACTCTCTCAGCTCCACTAGCAGCAGTTACTTTTACCATCATCATATTATACATGCTTTCTATTCCCTACTGAAAAATAGTTTTAGAGCTGCTTCTTCACACCATGTACAGCAAATCAGCTTTCCCTCTTCCCTACTTATTTTTTTATTTTTGGCAGAAATGGAGAAAAAAATGCTGACTATGCCATTATAACATGAAATACAAGCTTATATTACAGGTAATATATTACAAAGTTCACACACAATCCACTTCTTTACGCTTTTCAATCTCATCTAGAAAGAGAGAGAGAGAGAAAGCAAAACTTAAAAAACTTCATAATAGGTACATTATGAAATGGCATATTATATTACACAGACTCATATACCAACACATTATCATATGCCCTCTTGAAGTTGTTTCTGCAGAGAAAGTACGAAATATAATCACCTCAGCAGCATCGTCCTATCGTCAACCTTCTCAACTCTTTTCCACTTCCCATCATCAATCCAGCCAGCCTAACATCCCTTTCACCTCTTCTTCCTCTCTCGTTCTGTTTTTGACATAACAAGGTCTTCAAAAACGAACCTTTTCACTTTTACAACAGAAAATGTATAACGCACTCTTTTCTTTCTAAAAAGCTCAGTCTATATATATACCACCATCACACAACGATCCAACCAACAAGGTACACATAATACATAATATACAAGAAAAAAATTGTCTCCATTTCCATTTCAAGTTGTCCTATATGGTACCCAGTACACACCAGAAGTACAATGGTACGCTTTTCACTCATCATATTACTCTACATCACTCTCCAGAAGAGAGTTTTTGTACGAGAAACGCAATCCCGAATATGCATATTATCATTATCGTCCGCCACTCTACTCTCATCAGAGTCTCATCATCACTATACCATCCCATCATCTAACATTTCGTTATTTCCTACTCGCTCATTCACGATGAAATGAACACTAGTTCAACCAAATAACTACTTTCTCTCTTTCCGTTTTATTTTTTCATAATCATCCTCTTCCTCTTGTGCCCCGCACTCTTACAAAATATTATGCTCCTTGCTTCCAGGAGCCCAGTCTAATCATCGTCATCAACAAACCCCCAGACACGCCTATTATAAGTCTAAACACAAAAATATACACACAGGAGAAAATTTGCAACGCAATAAATAGAACTTACCTCTTTCATTACTACTACCAACTATACATACCTGGTCTAACTAAACTTACAGCAGAAGCACACAATTTTAATGCATGCTTTCTCTTCGTCCTCTTATGCGTTTTGTGAATTTATTCAAATGCTACATACTCTGAACTCTGAAGAGGATGCCAAGTGGATTTTAGTACTAAGGCGGAGGAAAGAGGACACTTGTAATTTCGACAAACTTGAGCTAAGGGTCCCATCATATACCACCGCACGTACACAGTCTAATTCTGCATTACCTACATTTTTCTCCAAACCTTAGCTACAAAATCCCATTATTTTAGTTTTTCCATCTATTCCCCGTCATCATCATCATCCTCGTTCAAGTTGTTTCCGTTGAGTGGATAAAAAGGAAGCATGTACGTACACACACACACGTTGACGAGAAAGGAGATAGAGAGAGATACCTTATTACTTTCTCCCAGTCTAATGTATCTACAGGCCCAGAAGGAGAATAAAGATTTTTCTTCGAAATTGAAGGAAAGAGAGAGCTGATCACGTTGTTAAACGCGCATACGTTTCCCATCCCATCAGCATGCCACACTTAAACTACTACTACTCCACTATCCTGTTTTTTTTAGAAAAAGACTTTCTTTTTCCCTTTCGCTTTTCAAACATACTTTTCATAAATATATGCATAAGCACATTTATAATACATTACATTACTTGTACATACCTGGTATTTAACTTTCCCAGCGTAATGACGAATGATAAAAGCTGCTTCTCTTCGTTGAGGGATTTGGTAGAACTCGTGGTCTTTGTGAACTGAATTAAACTTCTGAAGCAGGGTTTCATTAGTAGCCCCAGGGAAGCTGGAAAAAAGTAGAGAGAAACTGGAGTTAGAGGGCAAAGTACACCATTTTATCTTTTCGTACATAATATATTACGTATGGGCACATTTTTCCTAAGTATTTATCAGCCATAATGCTACTACTACGTACGTATGAAAAAAAATAGTTGGATTTTTTATAATAATATGCTATCCTGACTCTTAAATACGTAAGCAATAAAAAGCAGCAAAAGTAGTAGCACACACCAGTCTATATATTATACATAAACACTGAAAACATCAAAGAAAACTTTTTTGCTTCGTTACTAAAAACTCTCCTGTCTGTATGTCATTTCATTTCTCTCTTTTGATGAGGACGAAAGAGGGAGAAAGCGAGAGCAAGCTGTTCCTACTCTGTCGCTTTTCGCTGCTTGCTCTGTAAGTGCCAGCCAGGCTTTATTTTAGGCACTTTTTAGATGAGAAAATAGTTTTCCTTTTTTACAACTTCTATAATCACTCGCGTAAGTAACATCGCTTGAAAAACTGAAATTGGAAGAAGTTTATGTTTCTATAAATATATTTTATACACACGTGTGGCTGGTTAGATCCAGTTTAGTCTACCGTGCACACACCTTTCCTTTTCAGATTTTGGGGGAACAGCAAAAGGGGAAAAATCCTTTTTATTTGCTTTGTGTGTGCTGCACACTACTATTATGGACTTTATGGACTTTATGCTTTCACTAAAAAGTAAAAAAAATGTAAACCACATTTGTTCTCTGTGATTCCCTTCCTCTCTGATCCTGACTGACGACATGACATTATGACATTTTGAGTGGTAAATACGTGTGCTACTACAAAACCTTTTGTCTGGAAAATAATGACGCTATAAATAAAACAAATTTGATGTACAAAAAATTGAACTGCTTTGCCATCTTTGCAAATCAAATTAAACAAACGAAGAAGAAATAAAGTTTTCTCCAAAAATGCTATATGCTGTTATATAAAAGGGAACATTGGAAAATGTTCGAAATGCTTACCTGCACTGATCATCCAGAATGCATATGAGCCCGTTGGGCTTCGCCTCGATCAGACTGAGACACGGCGTGTTGTCCATAAAGTCAATATTTGTCCAATGGATCCCCTCCTTTTTGTACTCTTCTTGCTCGTACTTAAACACATGCTGGTTGAAGTAGTGCTGCAAATGCTCGTTCGCGTAGTTGATACAAAACTGCTCAAAGCTGTGAACAAAAGGACAATACATGAGATGAGAGAGAGAGAGATGAAGTGTTGGTGTGAAAAAGGCTAACTACAGAAAGGTGAAAAAGTGGAAGTAGTTGGGAGGTGTGAAATGACAATAGCGAAAAAAGGAAGTTTACTTCCAAAAAAGTTGCGAAACATAAACAAGTCAAGAATAAATGGAGAGAAAAACAGCCCCTTTGCGATCCGCTTTTCTTCTTTTTTTATTGCTTTGGCACGTCTTACCATGCAACGCAACAATAACGTGAAAATGAACAAGGGAAAAGTTTCTTAAGAAGCTGGAGTACATCTTACGTACATACTATTGCGGTACGTGTGTTGCCTACTTACTCCTACATATTGGTATAGTTTCTTACCTGTTGCAATCGCCAAAATCCTCAAATCCAAAAATATCCAGGACGCCGATAGAATTCCCATTATAGTCCGCACTTGAATCCTTTTTACTCAGAAGCGAGTGGTTCACTTGAAGAACTATCCAGTCAAACAAAGTCTCGTAAAGACATTTGGCCATTGCATCTCGAGCAGCGATTGCCTGTGTAAGAAAAATTCAGAAAAGAATGTAAGGGAAATGCACACATGAGAGTGTAATCATCATCATCGTCATCAAGATCACTTACTTACTTACTAAATCATTCAAGCAATAATACAAACCCATTCAATCCTCTTTTCACAAGAAACAGCTCAAAACTTAGGTCTTTCTCTCTGTAAAGTTTACTGCTAAGCTTTTTTCTTTACATTTTTTCTCCTGTGCACACGCGTGTGTGTAACAAGGACATGAAAGGGAAATGGGAATAAAACGACAAGACGGAAAATGCCAAAAATCACTAGCCTGTGTAATTCCGGTCTATTCAAGCATTATGGAATCAAAGTAAAATGGGTATAGCAAAACAAGGGCACACAAGAAAACAAAAATTGACGACAAAAAAGGAAACAAAAGGGAAAAAAGACTGATGATGGTCGATGATGCCTCTTTCTATAGCATTCATTTTCGTGTCTGCTGCTGCATATTAGAGAAATGCTTTCTCTCTGGGACTATGCATGCACACACAAATACTACAAATAATAGAAATTGCAATAGAACTACTGGTAACAATTAATTACCTCCGGCATTCTGTAATTGATGACTAGCATTTCCCCAGAGACTCGAGCTCTTTTCGACGTCAATGCAGCAAGCAACGTGTCTTCCGTCACACGCAATAAATGGGAGATTTGACGAACAACAGCGGGATTCTGGATTAGAACAGACTCATCGTGGTGGTACGACGACTTTTTTGGCGTGAACTCAACATTGCCTGGAACAAAGAACGGGATTATCATCAAATTCAGCAGAGGAAAATGAAACGGGACAAAATTAAATCAATCAGTAAAGTCGGCTCGTTTCACAAACAACAACATTTTTATTCGTGCCTTTGCACACACACGAAACGATATAGTGTGTTGTGTGGTGGTGGATCCTCAAAAAGCAATAAAATTAATGCTTGCATGCACACAAAGTAACGTGTGCAATTTGTATTACCTATATATAGGTAAGTTTTTGCAGTAAAAAGAGATAGAGAGATACATGTACTTTGGCATGTTAAACGTTCATTACTCTTGAGCATTACTTACCAATTAGTAGAACGGCAGACAGAACACAAAATAGCTTTCGTTGTGTGTCAGGCCCGAAGCCAACCATTTCCATGGACTGCTTCAGCCTGGAGAACTCGTAGCTTTCATCCACCCCGTCTAATGTGTAGCATTCGCTCTGTAGAAAGTTTTTTGCGTTTTTTCGCGGAAACAAGACAAAACACACAAAATTCAGCATCCCTTTTTGCATCATGACAATCGCCACCACCATCGTTATCCTCCTCGGTTTGGTGGATGACGTTGTTCAATATACATATTTTGTAGCTTGTAGTTTACCTGATTTAAATAGTGATACTTATGAGGTGGTAGTAAATTGAGTATTCCCCTTTCATTGTCACTAGCGCCCGCCAACAGGTAATAAAATACGTGATAATTTCGTTCATTCTTCGCTTGACAGCAAATCCGAGACTTTTCTAACAGGTACTTTTGTACTATCGCTCTGTGGAAATTGTGGAAGAAAAAAAGAAAAATATATATTAGTATCTCATCAAAGGAAATCCACGAATGACGTGCACAAACTTTAATATTGTTTTCCTTTATGCTTATTTGCATTTCATATCATGCGTCTTTTTCATGCGGGTCTCGTGTTTTCACATTACCTCTGCATAAATATTGTATATTTTCAAAGAAAATGTAGCTTAAAATAGAGGATATAAACTTACCCGTGAACCAATCCATTTTCACGATAACTCACTTGGATAAACTTTCCAAAACGACTTGAGTTATTGTTGTGGGCTGTTTTGGCATTTCCAAAAGCCTGCAAGAGAAACAAGAATACAAATCATGTAGAGCTAAAATTAAATCCACACAAGATGCGTCATCGCCATTATCATCAATACAGCTATATAATATAGTATTCATAACATCATTTAATCGTAAAATATATATGACAGCAACCAAATAATATGCCAATGCACAAACTGTATACACGACTGGCTGACAAAATAATTCCGTTACAATTTTCATTGTAAAATGATGAACATCCGATTCTTTTCGTTATTTTTTCCACATGAAATATTAATGCACCATATTACACACAGTAGCAAAAGAGGAGGATGGCATCATCACAATTATTTACTTGATCTCTATTAAAGTTAATTAGACGGCATCATGGACCGTAGCACAAACAAGCTTTTTATTTAATCGTATTAGTAGCATCATCATGGTATCAACCCTTTTCTATGTTTTCTTTGCTTCTGCACAACGCACACACGCACCCTCTATTCCCTCTTTTCTACTTAAAACATGAAAACGAAAAATTATGGCAATTATTCGAAGGTATCATCATCCTCCTCACGCAGCGCAACGTCCTGTGTGTGTACTACTATGAAAAATCCACACAAAAACTGCGTGTTTTTTGGCATGCATGGGAAACTTTAATGCTCCACTTTGCACCAAGCAAAACAAGGATGAAACAACTTTGTGAAAAGCATTTTAACTCTTACGAAAAAGGCATAAAACTATAAATAAAAAACTATGAAAAAGAAGAAGACAGAGCTACATAAATCTGTACATTGCTTTTCTTCTTAGTAGTTTAAAGAATACGAAAATTTCTGCAAAAAAAGTTGATAAAATTATGTTAATCTTTTATAACCTGGCATTATATAAAATGAATTCATTAAGAAAATTCTTTGGATTTATATAGGACACACCTAACAATCTTCTGTGCTAATGCTTACATTACAAAATTTGAAAATCACATCGGCAATTTGTAAATTGCACTTTAAAAAATACAAATAAAAAGCATATTTTACAGTGTTCTCATAAACAACAACAACACTGTTTTTTCTTGATAATATTTTATGCTGTACACGTTCTCGCAATAAATTCATTAAGCCACTATAACTAATCCTACTTATCATGTAATCAAAGTGAATCCTGCCCTTAAATAACTCAAAAGTTATGTTTGTAAAATTCAAATCACGTGTGTGTTTATTTTATCTTTACAAAAAATACAAGAATTCTAAAAAATTTTATTTGGCTCATTTTAAAATATGAACATATATATTTTCATAAGGAAAGTAAAAGTGATAATGGATTAATTCAAATTATAGAGTTATTACGACAGCAAAAGATAAAGTTTGCAGTGCAAACTTTGCACACCAAAAGCATTAAGTCCATATTTTAAAAAGAAGTATTTCAAAACTTTTAAAATGTTTCTAGTTTATGCATCTTCTTTCATTCTTAGAATCCAATAACTTAAACATACCCTTCAAAATCACAAGTCAGTTCATAACCTCGCTAAAAACTAACAAACACATAGCATAATACTCTCATTTTTAAGCAAAAAAGTCAACAGCATAAACATGTCAACTGAGCAAACAGATACAGGATGGCAAGCCAAATGCCGACAAATTTTTGGAGACAAGACACCGCGACTATACTTGTCAACACCATATAATATTCATAATTTCTCTCCAAATTACCACAATAATTCATCACAATCATCTTCAAAGCAATCATAATGAACATCAGCAAATCATTACTACTCCCTAAACGTGTTAACAACAGAGCTCATTTAGACTCATCACTTCCTTCAACACCGCCTTCGCAGATTTTTAATATACCTACTATCATTTTATACACTTTCCTATCTTCATCTCCATTTTCTCAAATTACCTCCCTATACCCTACAATTTATTATCTCAGTACTTTATCCTTTTTGCTTAGCCATATTTAGCACACAGAGACACACAGACATGAACTAAAATTAACATATTTCATTTCTATAAAAGAAAAAAGGGACAACGATGGTGATAATGATAATGAATGACCATGTGATGTGGTGGTGAATACAAGAATAACCCTGGCCCTGGCAATAAAAAAGTATATAAAAATAGGTATACACGTAGTACTTTTTATACGTGTGTAATGTGCGGATTGCCGTTTATGCGTGAGTCCATATTTAGGTCTCTCTACCTAGCTGCGAGCCAAAAAAAAAATGAGAAGACATGAGACATGTGATCTCACATTTTAAAAAACGCCACTGTGACTGCGACAAAATGACAACAAAAATGAAGCACTCTTTTCACATTCTGTTGTCAGAACATTATGGTACAAGCTTTTTTGATTATTACACATATCATTAAAGCGCAAATATTCTTGTCCCCACTAACACCAACCGAGACCAAAAACAGAAATAGAGATAATATATGCTTGTAAAATTTAAAATCCCTTTTTGTTCCGGTGTAATGTAAGTGGAAAGTTTATTCTCATTGGGAAAATATATAATGATAATAAAACATAAATAAATAGGTACAATTAGTTTTCATTTCTTCATAGTAAGAGTTTGTATCAACGGTATAATCCTGGACGCGAGCAGTTTTGGCACATTGACAATAGTTTGTTGTGTGATGATATGATTACTTTTTTTACTGGTTTGAAGATAAGTCTAGATTGTCAAATGAAATTTATATGGGGTCATGCAACACACAAAAAAGCTCTCTGAAGACTTGGTTTAAAGTTGGGGACGTGCGCTATAACCTTACTACACGCCAGTTGACACTAATGACAAAGTGTGCACGAACGGTCCCTCGTAAAAAATACGTAAACGTATGACGTACTTCATAAACCCACTGCTAATTTCTGTGATCTGCACAAATTGGTGTTACATCTTTATGTATATTCTATGTGTGTAGCAACATGTATATTTTATATGTTTAGCGGCGATTCGGATGAAAAGTATCAACGATCTTTCTCGTCATGTGAGAAGATTACATGTTTGTTGTTTTACAATTATTACATCGAATGAATCCTCCTAGCTAAATTATTCTATTTGATATGAGCTTATTTTGACGGAAGAGGAGTAAGTGGAGCTGGGGAAGTGAGCGGAAAGTAAATAATTGTAAAACATTATGTCATCATGAAAGCGTGAAATAAAAAAATTTGAGCAAAGTAAAGTGCAAGGAAATTAGTTGCCAGTTTGTTTTTCTTCAAGGTATAGAAACTAATGTACTAGCTTGTATAAGCTTCAAACTAAACTCCTTTTCCATCTTATTCTTGTTGTTGTTTTGAGCTATTTTTATATACTTTGCTCCAGAAAAAAGGCAATTAAAATTACATATTTTATTTCAACAACCTTCATAATATCATGTTATGTGCAGCTGTTACAAATGAAACGAACACAAAACCGTGTGTACCATTACGACTTGGAAGACTAGTAAAAGGAAACTACAAGCACTTTGATATCCAGCATTACGGAGATTCACAAAAAGTGGGGTAATATGTCAACAGTAAAGCCATAAAAGAAATGGTAGACACACGGAATTTTTGTTGCTAACTTGGTTTTCCATAAAATTCTTGCTTTTCGGAGAATTCGTTAGCTTTGTTAACATTTTTCTAGCAAGATCAAGAATACCAGATGTCACCAGAAATGACATAATTTTAGCACGTGTACAATAGCAATTGAAACAGGAGGGTGTGCAAAATATTACGCCAAAAAACGACACCATGCCGCAAATTCATTTCTTTACAATATTTTTTGCAATATATTGGCACGCTCTAAACTCCCTGTTTTAATACAGCTTTTGGGCTTGCATTGAAAAAATGTCTTTACCAGAGATACAAGGATGGTCAACATGTACAACCCGCACCGGATATTACTTATATAGCTAGGTGTCAACTGTCATGTACACGTCAAGCCTGAGCAGTTAATCTCATCATCTCGTCATGTCAGATGTCACAATCACAACGGAAAAAATAAAAATGAAATACGTCGGCATGCCTCTTTGTACTAAAGAGAACCACAGTACGATTCTGACATATCCCATTATAACGAAAAAGTCGAGATCCGCCCAAATAATCCTTATTACTGCAAATGGAGTTTGGTAACATGAGAAGCTTATGAATAGCTCTTTTCTCTCCTCAGGGTTGACTCAACACTGTTGAGTCAACAGCTATATAAGATGCCTACGGTGAATTGGGGAGAATCGAGACATTCTGCTAGTCTCACTTATTGTCAATACTCAATACATATACAACTGTCGCTGTGCTAAAGGATTGCTCATATGCTTTCCCGGAACAATAATGGTGAAAGCAAAAATGCAAGCATACAAACGGATACATTATACCAACCATATACCCAGACAACTATCATAAAGCCATATCTCCTCCAGCTCTCCATCAAGCACTAGTTGGAATACTTGTTTTCAAAGGGCATTCCAGACAAAATGTCTTCCAGCGCGGCACATTATACATAGAAGCAGAATCATAAAGGTTAGCTTCTGATACATCACATTTTCTTGATAAATGTTTTGTCTGTTCGTCCTTCCCACATGTTCAAAGAAAACATTTTTCAATAGTAATAGTAGTAGTACTACTGTAGTAATATTATTCAATATTACCCTTAGCTCATAAGAGGACGACAAAACCGTATATAAATATAAAAACTATCCTTTCCTTTTCATCCGGGTCTAACAAAGTATGAACCAAAACTACAAAGACTCTCTGGTCGTTTATTTCGGTGGTCTTGTCAAA
This sequence comes from Entomobrya proxima, assembly GCA_029691765.1. Lineage (NCBI taxonomy): Eukaryota > Metazoa > Arthropoda > Collembola > Entomobryomorpha > Entomobryidae > Entomobrya > Entomobrya proxima. The sequence goes on along the minus strand of CM056170.1, from coordinate 35,660,311 downwards.
AGGATCTAGTTTATTACCTGCTCTCCACCACTGCATGAATCTATATTTAGCTTGACAGGTTTTTGCAGTAGCAGCAACAGACAGTTCACTGTTCGCTTTGCCATAATATTCCCTCTCTACCTTTTTTTACTGTCTCGTCGTCCTATTTAATTTTTCCAGTGAATGCATAGACATGTGAGCATTATATGATATGTGAAAGTGACCGTCTTTTTCTTTCTCTGATGCTGCTCGTCTATTTTTATTTCATGTTGGAATTATGTAAGTCCATAAATTCGTCCCAATCTCTTATTATTACCGCGAGCATAATAACGCATTAAACCTTCATATTTATAGTCAGTTGGAAAAAGTACTAGTTAGTAGTAAAGTGATATATGGGGCGTGTGCCTTTTTAGCACAATGTAATGGATATGTAGTAACATAATACATACGAACAAACATCAGCGGAAGTAGTAGTTTTGTGTACTTTGTTTATTGCTGTTACATATACATTTGAAAAAGAATAAAAGCTTTCTCTAACCAATTCCTACTTTCTTTGAGCTCATAAGAAACCTTTAAAAAGTTTTATTTTCATTCAAGCCGCTCTGTGTGCTTGTTTGCAAATAATCCCATTTTTTGTCTAAAAATAAAAATAAGAACTTCAAAAAAAGTATTATTGCTCGTGCTTCAATTTTTTTGTTACCTGAATCCTCTTTCTTTCTAAAAATACTCCAATGGGAAAATTGGTAATAAATATTGCTTTTTTATCTCTACCTACCAGAAAGCAGCCAGAGTCAGAGAGAGCTTGAGTTGAGAAGAGGTGCTTCACATTTACAATTTTCACATGCCACATGCGCCATAGTAGTACTTACTTATCCTCTCGTCAAATATAATCTCCTTTTTTATTCTCTACCTACTTTCTATTTCCAATAAGTTTGTTTACGTTATTGCTACATAATATATTATGATGGAAAAAGTTTCTCGAATTTTTACATATTATTATTATTATTATATTTTCATTGCAAAAAAGAAATACAAAGCATGAAGCACTTTTTCTCTTCCATCACAAACGCTTCTCTGGAGATGTCAGTGATATTTAGGCATTAAACATAACAACAGGAGAAAGTAAAAATAGCACATACATCTAATACTTTTTAAGTCTGTCCTTGAATCAAGCAACACATACGGCCTTGCTGGTCTCATTTTTACCTAAACTTACCTTTTTAATTCTTTTTATTCATACCAACCATATACTTGTAACTTTAACTATCAGTGCAACCATGGCTTGTGCCAACATTAATTCTGATAATAGCAACGATAACATGGACACGTTTCATGAAACCGTGACTGAGACTCCAACTAATTTTCAAAATCCGAATACCAGTGTTTCCACAGTCTTGCGATCACAAACTTCTGATGATTCAATTGACCCCATAACTCAGAAACTATCACTTTTATTGGATCAAAAACTTGGTGACTTGGATAAATTGAAAAACCTAGATAAAATTGACAATTTAGAAATTTTGCTGCGTGATTCAATCCAGAGCAACTCACAAAACTACGCCCAACACAACGATCGTATTATATACCTTGAGAAAAAAGTAAAAACACTGGAGCAAACAGTTGAAAGGCTCGAACAAGAGACTCGTGAGAAAAACTTAATCATCGGTGGTTTCCCCGATTGTGAAAATGAAAACCCTGATGTACTTTTTGAAAATGTTGTACACATGATCTATGAAATTACTGAATGTGAAATCATTCCCGACGTTGTTTATCGTGTTAGTGAAACATTTAACCCTGGCTCATCTCGTCCTGTTAAAGTTAAGTTTATGTCGCAAAGTGACAGAAATACCGTTTTCGGTGCAAGACATTTCCTCGAGCAACCCTTCTTCATCAAAGCCGATCTCCCCTTTACCATGAGGCGTGACTTTGCTGTCCTCAAAGGGAAAGCTGACGAACTAACCAAAGCTGGCCACCCATCGACTGTCAACTTTAAAAAACGTGAATTACTCGTACATGGCAAACCGGCGTTTACTGTTAAAGATGGTGCTATACTAAATAAATATGAGAATGCGAAACCCGCTAATCATCCAAAGACAACCACTTCTTACTCATCAAGACCACCGCACAATGCACATGTTGGACCAGGACCATCTTCTTATTATGCAACACCCAATTTTGCCCCAAAAAACGGAGGACGACAGTTTCAAGCTCAAACCCAAGGATCCAGACAGAAACCTGGAGAGAAACGCAGGATGTCGGCACCGCTACCAAACCCGAATTTCATCAACAGGCAAAACCTTCGGAGTGCAGCACCAAAATTCAGAAGAACAGAAGGAGGAGCTTAAATCCTAACTGTAACAAGAAATCTTTTACCAAAATTGCTCATGTAAACATATTATCCGTTAAAAGAAAGTTTTTACAAATCCAACATTTAATTGAATCAAGCAAGTATGATATATTATGCCTAACTGAGACTCTACTAAAACCTGACACTGCCTTACTGCCAATAAATAATAATTACAAGTTTATTCGTAACGACATTGCATTGAATGGCCACAGAGGTACGGCAATACTCATCAAAAATTGTCTCAATTTTGAAAAAGTTTCAATTCAATTTCCATTTAATGAAAATATTGAACTTCAAATTATAAAAGTACTAGCAAGTTCCCATTTTTCATATTTTATTTGCTGTGTATATCGTCATCCAAATTACAATGCTAATGTACTCAATGACGACATGAGTTTCTTCATAGATTTATTTTCATTTCTCCACTCTACTAACAAAAAATTTTTGGTACTAGGTGACTTCAATTTAAAATGTAATTATCTTAATCCGCTTAAGACCTTTACGAATGCTCTTAATATAGACCAAATTATTGATAAGCCGACACACAAGAAGAATTTACTTGATCTGATTTTTACCAATAACAAAGATAACATTAGTAAGATAGAAGTGGTAGACAAATGCCTTGCTGATCACTGTATAACCGAATGCTGTATGTCAACCAGTAAACCAAGACAACCCAAAGTTACCTTTTCATTTAGAAATTACAATTCCATTCCCCGTGCCAAGCTTGACTATCTACTTAACACTAAACTTACGGACTCACAGAATGATGCATCCTACTTAATAACTGCTATAGTCGAATGCTTTGACTTGTTATGCCCTGTAAAAAGGAAGCAAGTTAAGTCAAAATCTAATAAAGTAGTCATATCAAAGACTACCAAATCCCTGTTGAGAGAGAACAAGCGCTTATTTAAGCTGCACTCTCGTAAGCCTTCGCCTTGTACAGCAAAGCAACTTAAGCTGCTGAAGAAGCGAGTTAAGGCATCCATTATACAGGATAAAAGAACGCACTTTGACAATTGTACAAAGACTTCTGGTTTTTGGAATGGGTTTATTAAAACATTCTCGCCGAAGTCTAATAGCAGTGTAGGTATTGCGTTATCGCCTGACGAAATCAACGATTTTTATATCGACATCACAAAAAATAAATCGACTATTCCGTACACATTCCCTACAATTTCATTTAATTTAACCAACCCACCTTTGTCCTTAACCCCATTCACTCCAGTCATGCTAAAGAAAGCTTGGTCTCTCATGAAAAATCCTCTATCCAAATCCCCTGATCCTCTTGGTATTACTGCGTTTATGGTTAATAGCTGTATGGAAAAAAATATCTTTGTACAAAAGCTAACTGATATTTTTAATGATTTTATTGAATACGGTAATGTACCTATATGTCTCAAAACTAGCAGAATTGTACCTGTACCTAAAGTAGATAAACCAAGTTGCCCTAATGATACCAGACCTATAGGGATTCAACCAGTCATCACAAAACTTCTTGAAAAATGCATTTTACAGCAACTCAATGAGTATGTTGAAGCAAATAAAATCTTAGTACCTAATCAGTTTGGCTTTCGGAAAAACATGAGTACAACCCATGCATTAACTGCATTAACTGATAAGCTGTATCTAGAAATTGATTTAGGGAATATATGTATTATTGTAACCCTAGATTTTCAGAAAGCTTTTGATAAAGTGATAAGAGAAATCTTAATACACAAACTAAAATCCTACGGTATAAATCTATTAATAATCGAATCTTTATTATCTGACCGTTATCAGTATGTGGAAAGTACTGTAAATGGGGTAACAATAAAATCTATAGTAAAAGTCACTGAAACTGGTGTTATTCAGGGTAGCAGTTTATCTAGTATCTTGTTCTCTTTGATGATAAATGATATGCCGTCTCACATTAAAAATTCATGCACATTTATGTTTGCTGATGATAGTACACTTGCTATTAGTGGTAAGCCCAGTGACATTCTTATAGTCAAAGCTAAATTAGAAGAAGACCTTTTGTGTATTTCTGAGTGGTTAGCTACTAATAAAATCGCACTGAACATTGACAAAACCAATTTTATGGTTGTTGGTAAGCAACAAGATTTAAAGAAATTAAGCGATATTGAGATTAGAATTGGGGATAACCAAATAAAAAGAGTCAATGTCATGAAAATTCTTGGAGTGTATATTGATGAACATTTAACTTTCGAATCACATCTCAACTATGTTACACGTAAATGCTTCATGTCACTATCAAAGCTTTACCCAATACAAAAAATCACTTCATTTGAAAACAGGAAAACTCTAGCTCAATCCTATATAATGTCGCATATCAATTATGCATCTTCTGTTTGGCTGAGTTCAGGTAGTAAAAAATTTCATTTCAAAGTGAATAAGATCATAAGGTCAACAGCTAGATTTGTCCTCAATCTTAAAAAATATGATTCTATAAGTAATGACATTTGTCATGAGCTACAGTGGTTACTCTCACCTTACTTATATAAATATAACCTTTTATGCTTTACTTTCAGAACAATTATGTCCAGCAAATCTGGGGACTTCTTTTATAAATATTTAGACTTTCATAGTAAAGAAACAAGATGTACGCGTTCTCAAACTTATATTATTCCGGCTTATGTACCTAATACAAAATGGGGCGAACGCTCCTTTCTTTTTAATGGTGTAAAGCTATGGTATGATCTAAATACTGAGACTCGGCAAAGTGTTTATTCGCTTTTCACTTTCAAAAATTCTTTATACTCATGTTTACTTGTAAATCAAATTAATGATATTGTTACATCTGATGATAATGAACTTAACAATATAATTATCTCTTCAATTGATGCTGTTATTGAAAAACTTAATGCTATTTAATTTATAATAATTTGTTAACTTCAACCAGTATATTAAGATAATCATTTGTGTAA